>JAVKPL010013677.1:0-78365 GCA_032173675.1 Gastrolobium villosum | reverse complement strand
GTCACTTCATGGTCCAAGAAGGCATTGTGCTTGGACACAAAATTTCTAAGGAAGGTATAGAAGTTGATAGAGCAAAACTAATGCTCATTGAAAAACTACCTCCTCCAATTAACGTTAATGGAGTGAGAAGTTTCCTTGGTCATGCTGGCTTTTATAGAAGATTCATCAAAGACTTCTCTAAAATTGCCAAGCCACTAAGTCAACTTCTCATGAAAGACAATGAGTTCGTTTTTAATGATACGTGTCTTAAAGCCTTTAATTTATTAAAGGAAAAACTCACTACTGCTCCTGTCTTGGTTTCACCTGATTGGAGTATGCCATTTGAGTTGATGTGCGATGCTAGTGATCTTGCTATTGGTGCTGTTCTTGGCCAACGAAGAAACAAACTGTTGCACGTAATTTACTATGCTAGCAAAGTTCTGAATGAAGCACAGGTAAACTATGCAACAACAGAGAAGGAGATGCTCGCTGTGGTCTATGCACTTGATAAATTTAGACCATATCTCCTTGGTGCCAAGACCATCATTTTTACTGATCACGCAGCAATAAAGTATTTGATCTCTAAACAAAATGCAAAACCACGACTGTTAAGGTGGATGTTGTTATTTCAAGAGTTTGATTTAGAGATCAAAGACAAGTCAGGAATGGAAAATAAAGTTGCTGATCACTTATCCAGAATCCGAGAGAAGACCCTACAAGATGATCCTGCTTTAGAGATCAATGATTATTTTCCGGATGAACAAGTCCTTGCAATATCTGTGAAATTATCTGAAGAACCAATTTTTGCATTGCATATGGAACCATGGTTTGCTGATTTTGTAAATTTTAAGGTCATCAAAAAAGTACCTCCGGATCTCACAAAGCAACAAGTGAAAAAGTTCTTACATGATGCTAGGAGGTATGTATGGGATGATCCATTCCTGTATTTCCAATGTGCTGATGGAATCTTGAGAAGATGTGTATCAGAATTGGAAATCAAGGAGATTTTATGGCATTGTCACAATTCTGATTATGGTGGCCATTTTGGTGGAAACAGAACTGCCCAAAAGGTATTGCAAAGTGGGTATTACTGGCCTACTCTTTTCAAAGACGCCAGAGAGTATGTTGAAAAGTGCGAAAGATGCCAGAAGACAGGGAACATTTCCCGGAAAGATGAAATGCCTCTAAACACTATTATGGAGGTGGAACTATTTGATTTATGGGGGATTGATTTCATGGGACCATTCCCATCTTCCTATTCCAACCAGTACATTTTGGTAGCTGTGGACTACGTTTCTAAGTGGGTTGAGGCAACAGCTCTTCCTACTAATGATGCGAAGGTGGTTGTAAACTTCCTGAGAAAGAATGTCTTTACCAGATTTGGAGTGCCAAGAGCAATCATAAGTGATGGAGGCTCTCATTTTTGCAATAAGCAGTTTGAAAATCTGTTAACAAAGTATGGTGTCAGGCATAAGGTCGCTACACCTTATCATCCGCAGACAAGTGGCCAAGTGGAAGTTTCCAATAGGGAATTGAAGCGAATCCTGGAAAAGACTGTCAGTATTTCTCTAAAGGATTGGTCAAAAAGACTGGATGATGCACTGTGGGCATACCGAACTGCATACAAAACTCCGATAGGAATGTCTCCCTATCAGCTTGTGTACGGGAAAGCTTGTCATTTACCAGTGGAGCTTGAACATAGAGCCTTTTGGGCTATTAAATTCCTAAACTTTGATGCCACAGCAGCTCTTGAGAAACGAAAGTTTCAACTGTTAGAGCTTGATGAGTTTAGGAATTCAGCCTTTGAAAGCTCTAGAATTTATAAAGAAAAAGCTAAGAAGTATCATGATAGCAAACTTAAACACAAGGAGTTTGAGCCTGGTCAGCAGGTATTGTTGTACAATTCCCGATTGAAACTTTTTCCAGGGAAGTTGAAATCCAGGTGGACAGGACCTTTTGTGATTAAAAAAGTCTTTCCATATGGTACTGTTGAGATATCTTCCATGGAGGACGACAGACCCTTCAAGGTCAATGGCTCTAGGTTGAAGTTCTTCCATGGAGGACCCGTAATGAAACAAGTTGTGGCTTTGCGCCTTCATTCCATTGCAACTTAAATGAGGTAACCGTCAGGCTCGGGACGTTAAACACGCGCTAGTTGGGAGGCAACCCAACATTTTTATCCTTTTATTTGTATCTTGTTTTCATTTTTTTTAGGTAACCAGAGAAAAATTAAAAAATTGAATGAAGGAAGGAAGTGAAAAAGATCCAGAGAGTCTACGCTTGAAGCGTAGAACTCTGCGCTTCAAGCGTAGAAAGAAAAACTGGGACAGAGGGTCTACGCTCCAAGCGTGGAACCCTACGCTTGGAGCGTAGAAAAGATGTTTGAGCAGAAGCTGGGCGCTCCAAGCGTGGGAACCCACGCTTGCAGCGCAGGAAACACAAAGAGAGGCAGTAGTCCCACGCTCCAAGCGTGGAACCCTACGCTTGGAGCGTGGAAAGGGAATTTGAAAAGCCAAGAGACAGAATGTCTACGCTCCAAGCGTGGAACTCCACGCTTGAAGCGTAGAAAAGGAATATGGACCGACAAGGGCAGTAGGTCCACGCTTGAAGCGTAGAACCCCACGCTTCAAGCGTGGAAAGGGTTTTAAATGTTTAACCCTAACTCGTCTTCTCCAGCGCCGCGCCCCCCTCTCCTCTACTCTCTCCATTTTCTTTTTCCCCCCCCCCACCTATTCCCCATTTCTCCCTCACCCTTTCCCTTTCCCTCTCCACTTTCATCTTTCCTCCTTCTTCTTCTCTCCCTCTCCTTCTCCTTCCATCCCCACCACGCACACCACCATACACCACCACCCTTCCACCGCGCACCGCCACTCTTCACCACCGCGCACCGCCATCATCTCCACCACAGTTCTTCTTCTCCACCGTTCACTTGGATTAAGGATCAATTTTCTGCATAAATTTCAAATTTTGATCGAAATGGCTGGAGAAAAGGTAACCATTTTTTTTCTTTTTCTCGTTACTTGATGATGGTTATGAGGATAGGAGAGGTATGATATTTTTGGTATGTGGTATGTGTTTAACGGCTGAATACGCATGAGGTATGATATTTTTGGCATGTGATATGTTTGGCTGAAAATGAGCATAATCATTTTTGTATAAGTGGGGGGGTTAATCATGAAGGTTGGTGGTATTAGTCATGAAAAATTGGATGAACTGTTGATAAGCATGATTAATGAGTTGGGACTGTTGATTTGAATGCTTGATTGAAATAAAATCTGGGAATTGAGGTGAATGATGTCATGAACTGAATCTGTCTGCTGATAATATTTGTTATACACATGTATTGGGAATTTTTCTGAGTTTCAGGAGAAAAGAATGAAAAAGAACACCGAAGGGTCATCTACTGCGAAAAGACCCCGCACAAATTTTGACCCCAGAAGATTTTTGTCCGCTGAAAAGCAGGAAGTTTATGAAACTAAACTGCTGAATAAAAATGTAATCAAAGAAAGGGGGTTCGATTTGGGGAATCTCCTACTTTTTGATGACATTTATTCAGTAGTTCAAAGGAGACACTGGAGGACATTGGTCACCTTTCCACAGGACAGTTCTGGGCGCATTCTCAGAGAATTTCTAGCCAATGCTGATAAGAACACTGTCAATGCCACCCGAAGGAGCTGGGTGAGAGGGAAGGAAGTGCCATTTGATGCTGCGACAATTGAAGAATTTCTGCAAACTTCATATGACCCTACGGCTGAGTGTGAGTTTGTCCGACTATTCAATTTGATGCAGCCGTCAGAAGGGTATTATCGGGAAGAAATGCCCCTCATAGCTGATGAAGTTCGGGAAAAGATCACCAGTCCATTCTCTGAATGGAAGTTTAGGCAGGGTCTCACTAATGTACCCGAAAAATTTACTAGACTCTGCCTTACTGGTGAGGCTATCAGCTGGCACACTTTTGTGAATGCAACAGTTATTCCTTCTACGAACAAAAGTGATGTCAATGTCGAGAGGGCTGTTCTATATTATGTGCTGATGGGGGACAAAAATCTGAATATTGCTGCTATTCTATCTGACAGGATTGTCCACATGATTACCCAAAGCAAGGAAAATAATCTATTGGCTCACAGTTCTTTAATCTCCCATCTGTGTATTAGAGCTGGGGTTGAAATTCCCGCTAATGAGCCATTGGATGTAAAGGCTGAAAAGCCTATGACAAAGATTGCCTTGGAAGGTTATTACAAGGAATCCGAAAAACATGCAGCATGGCTTCTCAATAGCCAGGGCAATCCTATACCCCCTCCAGAGCCACAGGATCCACCAGTACCTCAGGCACCTCCAGCATCCCAGACATCAGCAGCATCATCATCTGCTCGCCAGCCGCTCTATGAGGATTCTCCCATCATACTCGAGATGCATGCTATGATGAAGGCCATGTGCCTGAAGATGGGGATAGATCCAGCAGATCCTCCTAGCTCTTTCCAGCAGTATACCATGGAGGATTGATCACTGGCTGTTGTTACTTTTTTTTTTTTCTTTTTTCTCGGACGTTGTTAATTTTCGTGTTTTGTTTTAAATGACCAATAGGATTTTGTTAGGGTCAAGTTTACTGTTTGGATATGAACATCTCAGGGTCTTTCTCACTGTTTTGCTGATATAATATTGTTAATGATGTGTGTTTTAATTGCGCAGCTGTTCTTAATCGATTGAACTTAGTTATTGCTGGGGACAGCAATTTCTAAAATCTGGGAATGGTGGATGACCTTGCCCACCTGTTCTTGCGCTTTAGCTGCAATTGTGGAACCACACTTCATTTCAGGGGAGATATTCGAACCAACTTACATTTTCAGTTTTAAATATCTGTCTTGGTTTAAGTAATTTTAAAAATTCAGCAAAATTTTTTGGAATATGCCTGTTGTTTGGAATATGCCTATTGATAATCTCAGATTTAGATGTTGCTTCCTTAAACAAATGATTGAGTTCATCTTAGGAAGTACATTAAGCTTTGAAAATTTTGGCATGATGTCACTTGGCATGAGTAGAGATTAGAATTGTTCGTCTGTCTGAAATTATGTGCTAGAATAGATGATATGCCTGATATCTCTGTGAAAATCTAGTCTGAAATCATAGCCTTGAGGTTTGAGCCTATACAGTAATATTTTTTTTCTTGAGAGGCCTCACTGTACTGACACTCTAGAACTTGGTTTGTTTCTCTACAAGGCATGCATTTTAACTGATATGATAAGGCAATTTGTTCTTGATAGCTCTGGCCATATAGCTCACCTGTATAATTAATTTTTCCATTGTTATCCCTTTAAGCTGAGCCTATTCATTGGTAATTACCAAAATGTTGCTTAACCTATCCATGATGAACTTACCCTAAGTGAGATTGAACTACTGATTTGTCTTAAAAAGAGAAAAAATATCTAAGGTAAGCTCCACTACACTAAGCAAATTGGAAAGGGAAAAAGAAAGAAAGAAAAAAAAAAAAAAAAAGAGAAAGAAAAGGGAAAAAGAAAAACATGCGGGTGAAGCATTGTGAATAAATTGGTCAAACATAGGAATTGACTTCCCGAAATTCTGTGGGCAAGTTAGTGGAGCAAAACTGATAAGTTAAACTTATCTAAATTGGGTTGTTCTCAGTGTCAATCTCATAGCATTTGAAGCCACTCTCCATACAAATTCCTACCTTAGCCAGGCCAAATTAAAACCATTGAAAGTCCTTTGATCAGTTAAGTGCATGTGTTTGAATCCTTCAATTTTAAGGATCTTGAGAATATGATCAAGCCTATGGCAGTGTTTCAGCTGTGATGGTTATGTATGTCTGATACCCTAAAAACACAAGAGTGTGAGTGATATAGTTTGTCTTGGTGAGGGATGTTCAGATTACATTCATGATTTTTCAGAGAATTAATGGCATAATCAGAATTCTTGCAGAATTCAGTCAGGCATGACATAATGATTTCTTCAAGTGTTTGGTTGATATTGTGTTGAAACACCGCTGTACATGTTTCTAAGTTTGAATCAGTTTATTACTGAGGACAGCAATGTTTAAATCTGGGAATTGTTTGATATGCTCCCAGCATATATACTTTTATAGATCAAAAACAGCAGGAAATCAGATCTAAAACTGTGTATAAAAGTGTATATGTGGTGAAATTATTGAATAAAAATTGTCAGACACTCTCTCACTCAAATTCTTCATGTTTACAGGAGGAAAATAACAAATAAAGGAGTAAGAAGAAAAATCAGACAGAAACCCCACGCTCCAAGCGTAGGAACCCACGCTTGAAGCGTGGGAAAAGACTTCAAGACAGTGAGTCCACGCTTCAAGCGTGGAACTCCACGCTTGAAGCGTGGAGAAGACAAAAGAGGCAGAAGCTCCACGCTTGGAGCGTGGATCCTGCGCTCCAAGCGTGGGATTGAGATGGACAGCTGTCAGTTGCGAGAAAAGGAGGATTCTCAGGTTATAAAAAGGGCATAAGGCAACCCTAGAAAGCACTTCTGATATTCTGAACAATTGAGGTCATTCGGAGGCGGAAGCTCTGGAGAGAAATCTCTTCTTCTACCTTTCTGTAGTTCTTTTGGTTTATGTTTTCATTTGAATATTGGATTCTAGCCATGATAATGGTTGGCTAGAACCTCTTTGCTGTAGTTAGGGTCACGAACCCTTGTGAACCCCTGATACAATGGATTGAGTTTTTATGACTATATTTATCTTTTGAAATTCGTTCTATTCTGATCGTATTGTTATTGTTATTATTAGATCCGATCAATCTAGTAAGTAATAATAAATCTGAGGATTAGGGCCAACAAGAGGGATCTGAGGTCTTTAATCTGGAAAGGGGATAGAACGACGGTATGAACATGATCTAGACATAGACATGATTCATATTGTAGATGTTTCAATTATCGATCTTTATGCTTGATCTCATATAGGGCACCTCAAGGAATTAGGGTTCTATATGAGATTAAAGGGTTAATTCCTCAAGGGATTGAGAATTAACTATTGATACCTTTATCTGATAATTATCTAATTTCACGATTTATATATTTATATTTAACTTAATCCATAGTAAAAGGTGGGGATCATTGGTGAGTGTTCTCTAACTGCAGCGCTTTTCTCACATATTTAAACCCTTATTTTATTTCTTTTTCAAAAAGAACCAAAAACAAGTCTTTTTATTTTACGAATCAAATTCCCACACAATCCTGACATTCGTGTCAAAAACATCTTTGAAGATTTAATCTTAAAAGGAAGAGTTTTAATTGATTTAGGCCCACTCTCTGTGGATACGAACTTTGACTTATTATTGTATTACTTGCGCGATTCGGTACACTTGCCGAACCACGTCATTGACCCGATTAACCCTGGTTCTATGCACAATCGAACCAATAGACTGTTCGAACCTATTTATAGTCTCCCTCCATGACCTATTTAAAAAATGTGAAATTGAGGCTCAGTTTGAATACTGTTCTAAAAATAGTTTTTAATTTTCAGAATAAAAAATAAATAAAAAACACGTTTGATAATATTTGTTTTGTATAAAAAAAATTATTATTATTTTTTTTAGAATCAAATTTAGATAACATGTCTGATTTGTTTTTGTTTTGCATTTTGTCTTTTAATTAAAAAAATTAAGGTTGCAAACTGGGCTTGGCCCAGAGGGCCTGCACGCCCCGCCTGCAAACACGTTTTAATAATTAAATTAAAATTCCACTATTTTTCTTTTATAACTAAATTCCTAATTTAGATTTCAATTTTTAAAAATACAAATCTATAAAATTTCAAATAATAACGACACAAATCCTTGCAAAAAAATATTAATTTTATAAATCTGATTGTAATAAATGATTGTAATAAAATATAAAATTCTAGACACAATTATAAGAGCTTTTTTTGAGAATAAATATAAAAACCTATTACATGCAAATAGTTAGAGGTGCCAAACTGGGCTCGGCCCTGAGGGCCGGCCCACCAACACAATTTTTTATTAAATTAAAATCCAATCCTTCTTCTTTTATAATTAAATTCCTAACTCTGATTTTAATTTTTGTAAATACAAATTTTTAAAATTCCAAATACTAACGACACAAATCCTTACAAAAAATAATTATTTATTATTATTTTATAAATCTGATTGTAATAAATGATTGTTCATCTTTGACATAAAATATAAAAACTTAGATGCAAATATAAGAATATTCTCGTGTTGATAAATATAAAAACTTTTTACATGCTGGTATATAATGCTGACAATTAGAGGTTGCAAAGTGAAGTCGGTCCGTCGGACTGATGTGCCAATATTTTTTTGTAATTAAATTAAAAATTTGTTCTGCTTTTATATTAAACATAATAACTCAAGAATTTGCCTACTCTGTATGTACAAGAAGTTTGAGTTAGGTAGCTAACAGTATTGATTTAAATAAATTGCAGAAATATATTTTTATGATTTGCATTAACTTTTATGAGACAGACAAACATATTTCTTTTTTTCCCGTGCATCGCACGAGTTATACTTATTTTGAAGGAGTTTTTACGTAGGGTGCTGATTTGGAACATTATCCATGAAAACTTAACGTTCTTAATGAAAAATCCATGTTATTTAAGGTCAACGTAAAAAAACAATTCGGAGTCATATAATGAGCCAAGATATCTGTAACAGCCTCAATCCCTATAGCAGATATTGTCCGCTCTGCCCCCTTCCGGGACTCACGATTTTACGTTCTGGGGTTACCCCCAAAAGGCCTCCACTAGGAAAGGTATCCACACCCATATATATGGCATGCTTTGTTCTCCTTTCCAACCGATGTGGGACATTACATCCTCCCCCACTGGGAATACAGCGTCCCCGCTGTACACACCGGTCCAGGACCAGGCTCTGATACCATTTGTAACAGCCTCAATCCCTATAGCAGATATTGTCCGCTTTGCCCCCCTTCCGGGACTCACGGTTTTACGTTCTGGGGTTACCCCAAAAGGCCTCCACTAGGAAAGGTATCCACACCCATATATATGGCATGCTTTGTAAAAATAACAAAAAACCCTAACCCCCAAATCCATATAGAGTCCTTCCCTGTCTCTTGAGGGCATAGACCACATCCATAGCAATAACGGTCTTCCTCCTCGCGTGCTCAGTGTAGGTCACAGCGTCGCGAATCACGTTCTCCAAAAAGATCTTGAGCACGCCACGTGTCTCTTCGTATATGAGACCGCTGATTCGCTTCATGCCACCTCTACGAGCCAAACGACGAATCGCTGGCTTAGTGATTCCTTGAATGTTATCGCGCAACACCTTACGGTGACGGTTTGCTCCACCCTTCCCCAAACCCTTACCACCTTTTCCACGCCCAGACATCTTGCTCACCAATCACAATCTGCACCTACACACACAAACCCAATTAGAACGAAAATTAAATTAAGCTAAACAAGATTAATCATAATATAGAGATAACTTAATGTGAGTTTATAAAAAGAGGAAGATCTTTGACACCGATATCAAATTTAAATTTTGACACCTCATCTGAGAGTCGTTAGATCATAAAATATCAACAACTCTGATCTTTGACACCGGTGTCAAAGATCCTACCTCTTATAAAAATATATTACCAAATGAGAGTGAAATTATAAGGTATGTGATATGTGGCGGTAGATGACTAATATGGGTTGTTTATGGTGTGTGTGTGTGTGTGTGTGTGTGTGTGTGTGTATTTATAAGTGGTCTTGGTTATTGAGGACAGTTCGTGGATCCGTGGGATGGGGTTTTATGAGGCGTTTTCAACGGTTGACGAATTATTAACGAACGGTTTAGATGTGACCTGGGACTCGCACGGATTGGTGACGTGGGTGAGGGAGGTTAATGACTCAATACCATTTTGATTGAACTGTTTAAAAACAAAAAAAAATAAAAAAAAAGTGGCTCGTGACTTTGGCGCCTTGCAGTTTGGACCCCCCGGATTTGATAAATTAAAATATTATCTAAAATATTGGCCTAAGTTTATTAATTGTATCTTTAGTTGATTATCAAATTTTTGCTCGGAGCGTGAGGTAATTTTATAAGCCTTGTGTAAAAGGACAACCGACGTTTATGAAATTTTACAACTCATCTTTCAGTAAATATGCTACTCTGGAGTTCATCACAACTTATCAGAAATCATGTTTTTTTATTTCTGTTCCTGTGAACAGAAATGGATATAAAACTCGTTTGATAAAATTGATTTATTTTTTTATTCCCGGGATGAACCAGTTTAATTTTTGTGATGCGGAACAAAAAAAAGAATACAAAAATTATACTTTTTTATTCTCGGGCACAAAATTAGAAACACTTTTCTCTCTCAATTGCTCTCCACCGCTATCATCATCACCACTGCCACCCTCATCCCGACACGACCACTGCCACCACTGTCGTACCACCACCATCATTACCACCACCACCACTACCACTACCACCATCATTGTAGCCACTGCCATCACCGCCACTACTACCGCCATCGCTGCCGCCACCACTAGACCGCCATCATGTCATCACCATCATCATCGTCGCAGAGACTGTTGTCACCATCGCCACCAATTTTGATAGGGCCAAATTACAAATTATAGCCCCAGCCAAATTACAATTTTAGACTGGGACAAATTATAATTAATTATATAACCCGATTGACCCTGGTTCTATGCACAATCGATCTAATAGACTGTTCGGACCTATTTTTAGTCTCCCTCCATTACCTATTTTAAAAATGTGTAATTGAGGCTCAGTTTGAATACTGTTTCTAAAAACGGTTTTTGGTAACATTTCCGAAAAACCTATTTTCCTAGTATATTCTCAGAAATCAAGATTCCCAAATAAAAAAATATTTCTGCTGTACCAAACGCCCCCTTAAAGGATAAGTTATGCATACTTTTTTTTTTTTTTTTGGTATGACCCGGAGGTATCCCCATTCAACCTCCTCCGGTCACCTTGCCCTCGGGGTACAGCCCTGTAGGCTAGCCCCTCATTGGAACAACGACAGCATTGAGCTTCGCTAACGGAGGAAGGATGAGACTAATCCCCCAATCGAGAATAGGACACTTTCCTCCTCTAGCCCCCAAAGAATTTGCTTGAGGCAGGGTTTGAACCCCTGACTCAAGCAAACCCTTGGGAGCTCAGTTGCCAACTGAGCTACCCTTGGGGGTTATGCATACATTATTAAGCAATTATAAAATATTAATTACCTATTTACAAATTGTTAGCTATAATATTATTAATTATTTATCCAATTTATTTAACCATTTACAAGAAATCAGACAATTTTATATTGACTATTTATAACTAAATTAATCATACTTTATATCACATTACCTTAAATATGAAAATTCCTAATGCCACATTTGATGTATTATACGAAATATGAATGGAATCCAAATTAAATGAAATAACATTCCCAATCTGGATCACTAGTACAAAGTGGCCTTTGAAATAGTTGAATTATTTGGTCCAAAAATTTAATAAAAAATGGAATTAAAAAAAATGGTATCCAAATTGAATTTCCAATTTACCATTGCCCAGAGCAACCATTCCATAATGAATTTTCATTTGATTGGCCGAAAAACAACCCATGAATAAGAGGGGAAGCACTAAAAGGAGCCAACAGCAAAGCACGGACACACAAGATTTAAAAAAATTTGTGTGTCAGACACGTGTCCGACATGGATACGCTCGGACACACGTCCGACACTCAGTCAACATTTGGGGACACGCAGTCAATTCTCGGACACGTTCCGACACGCGGTCAATATTTGGGGACACGCGGTCAACCTTTGGGGGACACTCTCGGATACAATTTTTTTTTTTAATCTTAATTTTTTTTGTTAACTAAATATGAAATTAATAATTTATAAATTAATTTTTTTCTGTTATGAAATTTGACATTAAAAATTAACAAAGAACGAAAAATTATTTATTTTATATTTATGAAATAAAATTTAAATATTTGATTGGTTATATGACTTATTATGGACTCTTATATGTATTAAATTTAAATTTTATATATATATTAAAAAATTTATTTAATATCAAAGCATGTCCCAACGTGTCCAAATATGACAGTTTTTAAAATTAACTTGTCGGTGTGTCGTGTCGTATCGTGTCCCGAGTCCCGTGTCCGTGTCCGTGCATCATAGGCAGCCAAGCAGAATCTATATATTAGCAGATAGTGATAACCATAATTATATAATGGAAAAAGTATTTATCATTTTAAATAATATAATTTCTGTTATTTCATTCTCACAAAGAAATGAAACTCACCTTTTTTTTGTCCACTCTCTCTCCTCCTTTATCTATCTCTTTTTCTCACTTAAAATGACACAACTATACATCCTTTAAAATGATACACATGTTTTCCTTATATATTCCAGTTGATCTTGCAGTTTGCTGTTAGATTGCTCATACAAAAATTGTCGATTTTTTTGATAAAAAGTAAAAAAAAAATCTAATATTCATCCAAAGAACATCATTTTAGAGTTAAAAAATTAAAATAATAAAAATTATTATAATTCTAAAATAAATTAAAATTACAAACATATCATAAATTGCACTCCAAAACAATATATTTCAGCGAACATTACATAAAATTATCTAAAATAATATATGATTTGAAAAGCAATACAACTTAAGAACTAGAGTTTACTGCAAGATATACACGTCTAAAAAATCACTCTGGTTAGATTGACACGTACGTACATAATACAAACTAATTTCACTGCTATGAAAATTTCATCCCGAATAATCTGACCCAAAATTTAATTTGGTTTTAGCCTCTTTATTCTCCCAAGGGCACCAAGCTGATTCTCATGATCCGCTTCTTCTTCGTTGTTTTCTTTTTCTTTTCGTTTTTTGAAACAGAGGGAAAATAGAAACTACAAAATACAGATGCGTGGGCTAGAAATGCCCATGGAGTCTCTAGCTAACAAAACATGACAAGCTAGTGGTGGTTCAAAAAACAAATGTTCATCCCAGTCTTGGAAGTGGTAGCTGTAAGACGCCATCCAGTCTGCCACTGCATTCCCTTATTATAATATTCATCCAAAGAACATCATTTTAGAGTTAAAAAATTAAAATAATAAAAATTATTATAATTCTAAAATAAATTAAAATTACAAACATATCATAAATTGCACACCAAGACAATATCTTTCAGCGAACATTAAATAAAATTATCTAAAATAACTTAAAAAAAAAACTAAGTCATGTTTTATTTTGAAATTTTGCAAAAAAATAAACCAAATCTTATTCTCCTAGATTCAGATATCGTAGTAAGATTTTCTTGTTCTTTTTTTTTGTGAAAATATTTTCTTGTTCTTAACTAAACAAAAATATCACATTAAACACAAACTTTAATCATCAACCCCACGAGAATCACAAACAATGAGGACATAAATAAACAAGAAACAAACATGGGCTGGACTTAAAAGCCCACTTTCAACACAGCAACCCGCAAAGACTCTAACTTAAAACAAGGATAAAGTATACTGAACCCACAACAACTCAATTTCTGCACTTCTTGAGTAGAGAATGCAAAACATTATAAACAACACACGATATACGAATTAAAACTCCTCAAATGTAAAATTTGCAGTAGAAAGTTGATGAAGTAATAAACCGAAAACCAAATCGTTCTAACAATTGCAACATTGTAATTAGATTACAGAATTGCCAACAAGAGCACATTACATTACTCCCTACTCATATTTATCATCGCCCCTTCTCCTACCTAACATACCACTAGCAAGCCTTTTCCTCAGCCACATTAAACTCAACACTAAAATTAATAAAAAAACCTAACCCCCAAATCCATATAGAGTCCTTCCCTGTCTCTTGAGGGCATAGACCACATCCATAGCAATAACGGTTTTCCTCCTCGCGTGCTCAGTGTAGGTCACAGCGTCGCGAATCACGTTCTCCAAAAAGATCTTGAGCACGCCACGTGTCTCTTCGTATATGAGACCGCTGATTCGCTTCACGCCACCTCTACGAGCCAAACGATGAATCGCTGGCTTAGTGATTCCTTGAATGTTATCGCGCAACACCTTACGGTGACGTTTTGCTCCACCCTTACCACCTTTTCCACGCCCAAACATCTTGCTCACCAATCACAATCCAACAATAATGTTTTCATAACGGACCATAAATATTTTCAATATCATCAAATATAATTGCAGTTAACACCTTTATGAGTGAGACAATTTGGTAGAAGAGAGGATTGGGGTGTGAATTTTACTGTGATGGAATGCAGGTTGTGCAAATATATTCTTTAGATACTTTAATACTTATCAACCACATAAACTTCTGAATCTTAAAATTTGGCCATGTTCTTATAAAACTTCCAAATAGAGATGGGTTTCTTTTTTGTACAAGATAGGTGGTGACACAAAAGTTTTTTTTTTTTTTTTGGTAAATACAGAGTTGTTTTTTATGGGAAAAGTACTTCTTCAGTCACCGGAGATAAAGTTATCAACTCAAAACGACGTCATTTTAGGATTATAAGTTTAAAAGATTATAATAACAAAGACTGATATAACCCATTACAATTACAAAAATACTTGATCTCCGTTCCAAAATCACATCGTTTTGGACTCACCAGAAATAACTTATTTCCATTTACTTAGAGATTCTTTACCTTTTTATATATGGGTTTAGTGTTTGTCATTGTAAATAATACAACTTTGTGTCATTTTTAATGAAACTACGTCGTTATGGTGTCTTTTTTTATTTTCTCTAATTTATAAAATTAGAAATAAAATGAAAATGGAGGAAAGAGAATGTAAAAACACACAAAAATGACGTAATTTCATTAAAAATGACACAAAGTTGTGTCATTTAAAATGAGACAAAGTTGTATCATTTAAATGACAAACATTTTTCCTTTATTATATATATCAACACAGTTGTTTTCAGCCAATTGCCAAACATGTAGTTTCTCCGAATATGTACCTCGTCAAATTTCTGCGACAAATTTTATGGTGAGAAATAACAAGTAATTAAAATGATTTGATAAGCACAAGAGATATTAGTCAGCCTTTGACACCTTAGTTCTTGATCTAGAATCTTGATTCCTCTATAATCCAAGTATTATAGGAGGATCTATGGGTGCAGATTTCAGCAAAACGCTCAGAAGACTTGCCATGGGATATATTATATAGGTCATAGAGAAACTAATACGGTTGATGACTTGGCAAGTTTATGACTTGCACGCCTCTCCACAGATGATTGTCTATAGGGTTGTAATTTAACCCACACCAAATCTCTTATCTCGAATGATTGTCCCTCTCGATGTCTGTCACTCTGTATCTTCATGCGGTTCCGAGTTGTTGCAAATGAGATTTTAAATGGGAAAGGGTCTCATCCCTTTGCACTAAGAGGGTCTCCACTGCTGCTATTTTGATTAAGCCACGAGGATAGTGAGGGATCTGCAGCGATTGCTTACCAAATACTGCCTCAAATGGACTCATGTCAATGCTGGAATGTACACTGGTGTTATAATGAAATTGGGCCCAACCAAGCAAACCAGCCCAACATTGTGGCTTCTCATGACAAAATGATCTAAGATATTGTTCAAGATAACGGTTTGTTACCTCAGTTGGCCATTCGATTGAGGGTGATAAGTCGAGCTAGTGTGTAAAGAAGTTCCACTCAATTTGAACAACTGTGACCAAAATTGACTGACAAAAATTGGATCCCTATCAGTCACAATAGAACGAGGAAAGCCATGGGTGTAGACCACTAATTCACAAAAAAACTTAGCTACTACAGCGGCTGTAAAAGAACGTGGCAGAGGACCAAAATAAGAAAACTTAGACAGCCTATCAACAATAAAAACAATGGTATTATACCCTCTTGATAAGGGTAATGCAACAATGAAATCCATTGATAAGTCTTCAAATATGCCTTCTGGAATTGACAATGGCTGCAGCAACCCACTCAGTTTTGAAGTTTCATACTTAACCTGTTGGCAGATAATGCACTCCCTTACAAATTGCTTGACATCTTTTCTTATAAAACACCAATAAAAAGTGGCACTAAGCCGCAGAAAAGTGCGCAACACACCTGCGTGCCCACCAACCGGTGTGGAATGAGCTTCATGGATTAATTTTGGAACCAAATGAGAAGAAGGACTAAGCAAAAATCTGCTATTGTGAAACAGAACCCCATCCTTCACTGTCACATGAGTGTGCTCATTTGGACTGCTTCTTAACTTCTCATACCACTGCAACAAGTAAGGATCCTCCAAATTTTGCTGCTTAATTTCCTGCAAAACATTGAAAATTGGTTCCGAAAACAGAACATTCACCATGCCTTCTTCATAGACTCGTGATAATGCATCGGCTACTACATTACTGCTACCAGCCTTATACTCGATAGAAAAATCATAACCACGCAATTTACATAAGTATTTTTGTTGCTCCGTAGTTTGTATTGTTTGGTTCATCAACTCCTTTAAACTTTTATGATCTGTCTTGATCACAAATGTGGAGCCTAGCAAATACTGCCTCCACCTTTTACCAGCAGTGGCGATGGCATAAAGTTCACGTACATAAGTGGAGGCTTTGGTCATCCTTGGATTCAGCTTCTTACTAAAAAAAGCTAAGGGTCTTTCCCTTTGTAGCAACACTGCCCCCACCCCACTATTAGAAGCATTAGTCTCAAGGACAAAGGGTAGAGTAAAGTCAGGTAAGGTGAGTATGGGAGTATGAGTCATTGCATCTTTTAATTTCTGAAATGCTTGAGAAGCCTCTTCTATCCAATGGAACCCCAGTGATGACTTCAACAAATCTGTTAAAGGATTGGCTATCATGGCATAATTCCTTACAAACCTCCTATAGTATCCAGTAAGACCAAGGAAACCCCTCAATTGCTTCAGATTTCTTGGGAGAGGCCACTCAACCATCGCCTGAATCTTCTTGATGTCAGCATGCACCCCTTGATTAGACACAACATGGCCTAAATACTCAATAGATGTTGCACCAAAGGAGCATTTTGAAGCCTTCACAAAAAAATTATGCATCTGTAAGCATTCAAGAGCAATTCCCAAATGCAGAATGTGTTCTTCCACTATTTTACTGAAGACCAGTATGTCATCAAAGAAGACTATAATAAATCTGCGTAAGTATGGCCTAAACAAGGGGTTCATCACAGCTTGAAAGGTTGCTGGAGCGTTTTTTAAACCAAACGGCATCACGAGGAACTCATAGTGGCCCTCATGAGTCCTAAATGTTGTTTTCCCAATGTCTTGAGGCAAGACTCAGATTTGATGATATCCAGCACGTAAATCAAGCTTGCTAAATATTGCAGCTCCCCCCAATTCATCCAATAGTTCATCTATAGTAGGTATTGGGAACCTATCCTTAACGGTAATGGCATTCAAGGCCCTATAGTCAATGCA
The DNA here is from genome assembly GCA_032173675.1 of Gastrolobium villosum. Lineage (NCBI taxonomy): Eukaryota > Viridiplantae > Streptophyta > Magnoliopsida > Fabales > Fabaceae > Gastrolobium > Gastrolobium villosum. The sequence continues at coordinate 60,971 of JAVKPL010013677.1, read as the reverse complement.
CATTCGCCAAGTATTATCCTGTTTCCTTACCAACAAAACCGGTGAAGAAAAAGAACTTTGAGAATGTTGTATAAATCCAGCAGACTGTAGATCAGAAACTTGCTTCTCAATCTCGGATTTCTAATGGTAAGCATAGCGGTAGGTCTAACATTTACAAATTTTGATCCCTCCTCCAAGTGAATAGCATGATCTAAGCCCCTAAAAGGAGGCAGCTCATTAGGAATCTGAAATATAGCTTGGTACTCCACTAGAACCGGCCAAAGCTCTTCAGGTATCCTATCCTTAATTGTCAACAATTCTGAGTTTGTTGGGGACTGATCCAATACTGGTTTCCATTCTAAGACATTGCAATGAGATATTTCTACATCACAAGTAGTACTGGTTGCTGCATACCTCCCCTGTTGGTTGACACCCGTCAAAACAACCTGCTGACTTTACCATTGAAACTCCATTGAAGGTTCCACATAATCATGTGTGACCTTACCCAGCTGTTGTAACCAAGGCATTCCAAGAATGATGCTAAAATCAACCAACTCCAACACCCAAAAATCAATTAAAAAGACATAACCCTGTAGATTAATGGATACACTAAGGCACCTTTTGTCAGTCATCAAAAACTGTCCATTGCCCATGAATATGAGTAATTTCTTAGCACGAGTGATGGGCAACCTCAAAACACCAGCTAATTCCTTTTGAATGAAATTATGATTACTCCCTGAATCAACCAGCACAACCACCTCACAATTGCTAATAACATAAGAAAAAAGTAAAGAACGTGTACCTGAGGAATCATGAAGTGCATGCAAAGCACCATCCTATGTCACCTTCGCAAAATCTTCGGATTGCCATACAATTTCTTCTTCCTCATCAGCTTCTTCAAGTGGATTATTAAAATCTCCCACCATCAAGAGCAATTTATTCTGGCACTTGTGTTTAGGGTTCCACTTCTGATCACAGTAATAGCATATGCCCAATTCCCATTTCTAGTGTAAATTGACATGTGAAAATTTCCTCATCGTTGGCGGAGCTGGCAATGCCAATTTGGGATTGGAAGATCCAAGTTGAGGTACAGGAGGAACAGAATTTGTACTGGAAGGAACGGATGCAGTAGTCACAGACGAGATGGGAACCACTGAAGTGGAAGGAGAAAACTTGTTAAAGAATTTCTTACCACTTGAAGAGAAGGAAGTGCGAAGCTCCATATGATGATCATCATATGCTAAGGCATACTGCATAACCTGATGTAAACTCACAGGGGAACGAAGTTGAACCACACTTCTGAGTTCTGATTGTAACCCAGAAATGAAAAAACTCATGTACAAATCATCATCAAGACCAGGTACTTGATTAATTAACACCTCAAACTACTGAATATAATCACGCAATGCAGCCATTTGTGTCAATTTCGACAACACACCTTTGAGATTTGTATATGTAGAAGCTCCAAACCTCTCACGCAGGGCTCTGGTCAAACATCCCCAAGAACGAACCAACCCACTACTGTACATCCACTGGTACCACGCAGCAGCAGCACCAGCCATACGCAAACCCGCAACCGGAACCTTAAACTCTTCCGGCACTTGTTGAAGGACAAAAAATAATTTCGTACTGAAAATCCAATTGTTAGGATCCACACCAGAAAAAATAGGGATTTCTAACCGAATCTCTTTGGTTAGGTTTCTGGAATCAAGGTCTACGCGAGCTTGATTGTGAGGTTGGGGATCACGACGAACACGATCGTCTCTTCCCATCATCGCTTCATGCAACTGTTGAAGTTGGGTGGTCAAAGATGCAAACTGAGCTTGACTTTCCACGCGATCCTCAGCAAAGCGTTGATCGACATGATTCTGGAAGGCAAGATTCTCCTCCTTATCACGATCGACCCGTAGCTGCAATGCCTAAAATTCGTCCGCCAATTCCTGGAGACGCATCTTGAATTATAGGATGAAAGCACCAATTGTTAGGTGAAAACCTAACGGAAGAGGAAAGTAAGAATGAACAGGAACTTTTTTATTATTTGCGTAAAAACATTGGTACAAGACAATGTACCTCTTATACTCTGATGTCCACTAACAGAGTTGTAACTAACTCAATGTACATTAACAGACGACACAATTAACTAGCTTAATTAACTCAATGTACATTAACTGACTATACAACTAACTAGCTTAGTCAAGCTACATAGTCCTGATTTGTCTCACTCTAGTGGATGTCCTTCGTGTAACATATTCCTCACCATGTGCTTTTTTTTTTTGGTGAAACCTCACCATGTGCTTTTAATTCATGGTCCTTTCTTAGGCAACATTTGTGCTTTAACATTGTTATATAGTAGTAACAGTACTGCTTTTGGAAGCGGTCCCCCTTCTCACATGGTCTTTTTGGGTGTTAACAGCTTGAATCATCATGATTAAGAAAAGCCTTTTCCAACATTGTATAAGTGCTGCATTAATAGCTCGTAGCTATGGCTTATGGCATCCATTATCCATATATTATACACTTGTTTATTATTTCTAGGATAGGAGGTGGGGTTCCTATGGTTGAGCATCAATCCTATGAGAGCTGAGCGTACATAATGGAAGCAAAGTCCTTTTGGGAATGATCTTAAACCTTTTTGGTTGGGTGGTTCATGAAATGTTCTATAAAGTGATGCTATATGTGAATTTCTAATGACTAACATTTCCTCCCTACTGTGTATACATGTAGAAATAGGTAGTGGTAGCTGAAGTTACAAAACTGTTGAGAAATCCAAGTGTGAGTGGATGAAGTCTTACATTGATTAAAAATGGACTGAATGAGCATCGTATAAGTAAAAGAACATATGCATCTAATATCTTAAGGTTTCGGATTTGATTGTGGTGCCTAAATCCACTTTATTTTGTTGCTCACTCAGCCCATAGATGACAGTCTCTTCCCGCCATGAGCTCCCTTTGCCGGCCCAACAAGTGGTATCAGAGCCCATGATGGATTGACATATGATTATCTGAGTATTTGAAGATATAGCAATTAAGCCAAGGTCTTGATGAGTGTAGTCAAAGTCTTGATGGAAGGGTCAATATCTTGAGAAAAAGTTAAGCATTAATGAACCTCATAAATACTCGAAGAAGCTTCTCATTGAGAGGGAAATAATGTGGGCCGAGGACTCCACTTGAGGGAATGGACTGAGTGAACATCATATAGCGAAACTTCAAATTTAGTCCTTGTCATCAGCTAACTTTTTAGGAATGGATTATTCTACCTAGCTTTTTTACATGCTTACGGCTTACCTACCAATCTCCAACACTGTTGGATCAGAATTTCAAGAAGAGAGAAGGCAATGATAAATGTTAATTGAGATTCTAATTTAACGATATTGGAGAGTGGTGGATATGATAAAAATGTAGGTAGAATAATTTATCCCAATTTTTTAATAGGAAATCAAGAATTTTCCATTTTAATAAAAAATAAAACTACATTTGAGAGGTTCCAAATCTGAACTTCAAATCTCTATTGAGATCGATGTCAAAATTGTCAAAACTAACATTTGAAAGAATAATTAGCTAAAAGACTAGTTAGCTCATCTAGTGCAGTTAAAAAACATTGACAAAAAAAATGTATATATTCATTGGTTGGTCATTTATAATAATCATTGCAAGTCTTCAATGAGGCTTATAACAAGTTCTGACCATAACATATGTTTGGAGGGGTGACAAGATTGGGAATGGTATGACAAATTTTTTAATTTGTGTGTATTTGGGAGTCTTTTAAACAATAAGATAAAATAAAAAGGAAGAAAGGGAATCACAATGGAAAGACTCCAAAGCGAATGAAAATCCCAAAATTTTGTTTTTCCAAATTGAGGGGGGGGGCAATGGGGGATGATTATATGGCTATTGGGAGGAGCTCAATTTTAGTATATCAGGAGTACATACTTCTTTGTCAAAAATGAAAAAAAAAAAAAAATTGATATATGGGTGGAAATGATTATAAAGGCAATGATAATATAAAAGTGCTATTTTTTTATTATATTTGGAAAAAAAGATGTACTAAATATCAATACAACAGGAGCACTGAAAATAATTTCTCTGAGGAGAGTCCCTTCTGTATTTCCTTAAAGTTCAAACAAGTAAACAAGACAATAAGGTGTATTTTTTCTTTTTCATTTTATTCTAGGGAAAACATTTTTTCATGTTGTATGAGAATTCAACTCTCATGTTAGTGATTCTTCGATTTGCGTGCAAAACTTTTCTTTTCTTTTTCTTTTTTAATAAACATGGGATCCACCACTAGTTGAGTCACAACATGAGAATTGAATTCTTATGCAACATAAGAAAATCAAATCCCTTTATTCTATTGTGAGTCATTTCCTAATTCCATTCTATGCAAATCTCTCAAACAACTTATCCTTTCCTTAAAACTTCGATTAAAAAAAAAGGACATTTGAAATAAATAATCGCAGATCAAATAAAAGGCTAACAATGATGGGATTTCAATTTTATCCTTGTCTGCATTTTTTGGATATTAAAACGCCGCCCATAAATGTAGTGGCTAACACACCGCCGGCTGACAAAAATGAATAGGGCCGTCCTCTTTCCACCTTTGGATGTTAGCCTATAAACTCTAGTCTTTATTTTTAAATTTTTGGTAGAAATAAACTCGTCTTTAACTCTTGAGAGGAACATGGTTTCAAAACTTCACCATACTTTAAAGATTATATAATAGGGATAGAATCTATTGATACCAGTGTCAAACTTTAAAATTTGACATCAATTTCTAACCGTTGATTTCCGCCAATCAACGGTTATCATTTTGTTGGCAATTAATGATTAATTAATAAGTATAATTGCCAATAAATGATAACTATTGATTGACGGAAATCAACGGTTATGATTTGGTGTCAAATTTCAAAGTTTGACACCGAATTCAAAGAATCCTCCCCCATATAATATAATCATGGGTTAGCCCTTAATTTCCCAACGTGTTCGGCTAATGTGTGTACGACTCCCTAATTAATGACTTAGTGAAAAAGTATAAAACATATCCGATTCTGAATTTTAATTAATCATTCTCAAATAAAGCGAATTATAAAGTGGGCAATAGAAAAGTGGGAGTTTGCTTTACATGCTATAACTTAAAGATGATACAACCGATATTATATATTTTAGAAAAAGATTGGGAAAAGATCTTTACACATTAATTTTTCCACATCTTTGGTCTATAGCTACTTGTTTAGAAAATAAAAATAAAAATAGACAAAGTGTTTATTAAGAAATATATTTCTCTTACTTTATTATCTAAAAAAAGAAGTGATGTAAAAATAATGTAAACAAAGTGACACGTAAATATCATCAGCCCAAAAGATTTTTTTTTAGTGACCCAAATTTTTTTTGGATACGCTGAAATTTTTTTATTTTCTAAAAAGCCCTACATTTAGTAGGGCCTAGTAGCGAATGTTCAATTCAAAAAGTAATCCATGAGTTTTTACTTATGCATGAATTTTATTTGCATATTCGTCGGTTGGCCATAATAAATAAAAGTTTGCAGCTTTACATAATGTAAATGGCGTGATTTTAAGCGTTAATGCTAGAACTATATATTTGTCTGCATTATTTGTGTTTATCTTTAACTTTCCGTTGCATTAAAAAGATACAAATAGTTATTTACCAAAAAAAATAAAAAAACAAATAGCAAAACAAGAACGTAAATGTAAAAGGGTAATAGTTTTGTTATGTAGTAGAAGATAAGAGTTGTCTTCTACACACTCATTGGTATAGGTGGGGTCCATTTTTAGAAAAAGAGAGAAAAAAAAATAAAGTGTGACTCATCTTGAATTAGTGTGTGTAGGAGATAGATTATAATTTTATCTTATACACTCTTTCGATAATTGTGTCACCTTTTTTTTTCTTCTTTTCTTTATATTTTTTATATGGTGGAACTCACAAATTTGTCTCTATGACATGAAATAATGTATCTCCTTTAACATGTGATTAATATAACTCTTTAATTATAATCCCACTTAAGTTCTTGCAATTGTGATCAATATCTGCGGTTTAGACCTTAAATAACACGAAGCATTATCACGAAAAGATTTGATTTTGACTCTTGGCTTCGCTCTTCAGCGAAGTGCAGTGTCCTAAGCTCAAACCTGCTGAGGACTTTGGTCGTGCCATGACTGCCATGAACTTCAGTGCTTTTTGACTATTTTTTAGCATTAGTAGCGTCCCAACCCAAATGTTTGGAGAAGAATTTTGGTGGTCCTGGATCACCATTGATTCAATAATCCAAACCAATCAGGATGAGACAACTATTGAAGAGAGAGGAGAGAAAATAAATAAATTATAAACTTTTATACAAGTGTCACTCATTGAATGGAAGTACCACATGAGACCTCGAGCAATAAATATTTTACCCTAGTTACGTATCTTCATAGTTGCAATAGAATCATTCGCTATCCTCCACCAAAAGAATATAAAGGTTGACAGCAAAGCAAAGAGGCTATTGCAATTTTTATGGAATCAAAATTAATTTTACTATGGGAGAGGCATTTATCTATGAGCCTATTTGGATGATTTTTTTTTTTTTTAAGTTAGAAAATAAGAAAATGAACTTAAAAAAAGAAGATAAAAATTATTTGATAATTACATAAATTTTTTGGCTTAAAAGCCCATATTTCAATAAAATTATCCATTTTTCTATCTTTATAATTTTTATTTAAAAAAATACATAATTCAAGAAAAGCATATAAGAGCTTAAAAAAAGCTCCTCTTAGGAGTTTTTAGCTTTTTTCTTCATTATACAAAAAAGAAATTTTCATTATAAGAGTTTTTTTCAAAACCTGTTTGGCCTAACTTATGCTTATAAATAACTTTTATCTTAAAAAGAGAGAGTATCTAAACAAGCACCGCATATAAACGCATAAATATAACTTGATGGGTGCATTTAATCTAAATAATTAACAAATAAAAGAATAGAAATATTTTTTTTACATAATCCAAAAATTATCCTTATCCTTAATCCCAATATATGCAAATGTAAGATGGTTAAGAAGCCAATTGTTTACCCCTTTGCTCTGTTTTTATCAAGTGGAAAGCTTTTATGGCGAAGCTTGAAGACAAATTCAGAGCACTCCATTGTTGTACTAAATTTCACTGTAAAGAAGTGATTGGTACATCTCCCCCATAGGCCATAGCGCTAGTGACTGTCTCCATCAGTTTTTACCTCCCACTTACATTTGTTATCACTCATGATATCAATTTTCACTGTTTCTTTCTTTCTTTCCTTTATTTAATTGTTTACATAAACCATCAACAAAAAGATTATATCATATAATATTACAAATACATCATTATGGGAATCAAACCCCAAGTACATCTTGTTAAAGCCGTTATCCATTTATACAAATGGTGCTACTGAAGTACTTAGCATCTAGTCTATAAAAAGACAAAGGGCACTGAAAAACTTCACCCTAGATTGAAGTCTAAAATTGCACATGGTCATTGGTCACATCCATGATACAAATAAGTATATTTACATTATCTTCTTTGATCACAAGGGCAACACAATACATAAAAAATGAAAAGCAAACAAATTAATTAACTAGACATACTAATAAAACATACAATTATTTTAATAGAACACACCAAAGGAGGAACTTCCTTGAGGCTCCTGAGTAAGTTTTGCAGGAACTAAGGAATCAAATAAATTGTTCCAATTTTCATCTTCCTCATCTTCTTCCTCTCCAGTACTAATATGACTCCACTGAACTTGAGGGTTCATTACAATTTCATCATTCCTCGCAAATCGTCCTCTGATACGTGGCCTGCTGTCTGCCAATGTCTTCCTACAAGCATACTGATTCATAGAAAAAAAAAAACAAGTTAATATTTTTAAGGGATAAGTTATATTTGCAGACTTTTTATTTACAAACTACACTATCTATTTCAGCGAGTATATTTCTATGTGAGTGTACTCCCCGGAATATATAATGTAGTTGATAAGAATTTGTAAATAAAAAGTTTATAAAAATAATACTCCCCTATTTTTACAGTGATTGCATCATGAATAAATAGTATCGTGGGGGGACCAATAGAGCAATATATATAGTACGCTCCTTTGGAGAGTAACATAACATGCCTAATTGATTTTCACCTTTTATTTATCGAAGAAGACAAATATGTGACAAGATTTTCATGCTTCATAAATCACAAATTGGAGGACCTGTTGCTATACACTAACACTATAACATACCCCTGAAATCACAATTATGTATAATCTCTGATATGTTTTGTGTGGCCAGCAATTTGATCGAATCTAATCCTCCTATTATGTTGAAAGTGTCACTACTTTTTTGTTTTTTTTCAAGCAGGATTTTCAAACTTTTAACTGTTTCTCTTAACTTTCAATCCTCAATATCATTTTAGCATGATATGATGCAAAATAAGGCAACATGGTTTTCCTTTTCACATAGTTTTGTCAGTTTTTTTTTAACTCATTTAATTATTGTAAAGGGCCGACCCAATTCAAATACTCATTTCGTGAGTGTCTGGGGGAGGAAATGCTCTAGGCAGTATTTCCCTTGCTTTTTGCAGAGAAACTGATTCGAACCCGCGACCTGACACACCACGGCAAGCAAGCTTACCGCTGATTCAAGCCGGCTCTTTACTCATTTAATTATTATGATGGAAAATATATTTTATTCTATAAAGTTTAGTTGGTTCAACTCAAGTTTTTATTGAAAAAAATAGTAAATAGAAAGCTTCTAGATATAAACCTTAATTTTCTTGGTGAAGTTCCTCTGGTTTCTCTTGCTTCTATATCTCTCAATCCTCACCTTCTTCTCCTCTGGGCTATAAGGACTGGTTCTGTTCATTCCTTCTATGATCATACTACTTTCACTTGACAAAGGACTATCTGACTGATGATAATGTTGCATTCCATTAATCCTCTGTACAAAACAAAAAATCATGATTCAATAATTAATATGAGAATTATTCTTCTTATAAATCATTCTCCGTTAAACCCAACTAACGAGTGTGGGGTGGAGATAATCCTTGTACGCAGTCTTATTCTTGCATAATTACAAAGAGGTTGTTCCCTGAATTCGAATCCATGACTTTTCAGTCATAAAAAAATAGCTTTATCACTGCTCCGGTTCAGCCCCATAGAATTATTCTTCTTATGTTGTATAAAAAATCAAATTCATTCCTGCACTAACAAAAGCTTGTAGGTCCTATTAGCTAAAAAAAAAATAAGGAAGCACAACCATTGAAGTGTCAGCAGGAAGGGTGTTGTTTTTTTTCTATAAAAAAAAAAAAAAAAAAAACCCCTTAATTTATATGAAACCAAACTATAAATAAAAAGACAATAAACCATACATAACATAACATAATTCCCGCAATCAAATGTGTAACATATATCAATATTTTATTGCACATGTCTTTTTTTCTGTTTAACATATACAATTTTCTTTAATTCATTAATTAATCAATTAATCTGGTTAAACGAGATAAAATTATACAAAATTCTCCCTATCAAATTTTTAATATAATTGTATATTTAATATTCAAATTTGAGATTATTGATTAAGCCGGAACATTTTCTTATTTTTCTATATCCAATAAAAATAGATTTTGATTTAAACTCTTATAATTTTTTATGAACAATTTGATAATGAATAGAAATCTGGTTAATATATTTTTATTACTAAAATTTTTCATTACCAACTTATTACCAATCTAATCATCGGATCAAGGAGAGAATGCTAAAAAATTTATGAAGAGAGAGAAATATTGATCTAACGGTGATTAGATAGGTAGTAAATTGGTAGTAAGAATATCGCTCCATTCCTTAACATATTGACTCGAATAAAAGTATATTCAGAAGAGTAACAAGAGGGGACCTGCAGATCACCGGTACTGTAAACTCTGCGAACCGGACCGTTCTCCGAGTCGAGCAACTCAGCAAACAGAGGAGAAAAGGGATGGTGGACCCCATTATTCTTCTGCAGCGAATGGCTGCTAACGCTCCTCTGCATTAAGCTGGCTCGTTGGCTCTCGTAACTCGCCAGCGAACTCGGGGACCCCAAGTAGCTGGTGCAACCACTGCTATAACCATTATTTACATTGCAACTCACCTCCGAGTTGAGTTGCCAGATAGACTCGCTCAACTGAGGAGTGATGAAATGGCCGTGGGAGTTGGAGGCGCGTGAGAATTCGGTGTTATAGTTTGTATCCATGGCGCGTGGTGGCCGTGGGATCGAAAGGGAAGGAAAGAAGCTGTTACTACGGTTACTAGAAGAAGCAGAGTGTGTGAGTGAATGAATGAATGTGAAAGGTCGAGCGCTAAGTATTTAATATTTTTCAGTGTGTGAGTCACATGACTACAAAACAAAACAAAAAAAGACACACACACAAAAAAAAAAAAAAAAACTTGAAATTTCTTTTCTTTTTGAAAAAGAAAAAGCGAGAGATGGGACGCGAGACCTGGGTGATGACGTGTCATATAAGGCAAGAGTTGACTTGTTTTGATTCTAGAAATTAAAATTCACAAATATTAAATTCTAATAGCTGAAGTTAAGATTAAAATTCATTAATAATATTTTTATGCAATACGTGTTATATTTTCAGAGAAACTTTTGGTGTATAATTTTTTTTTATTATGCATCACTAAATGCTTCATTTTCTAAAAAATTGGGGATTACACATGAAACAATTACAATTGAATTAATTGTTATGTATCAAAAACAAAATTTATCGTTAAAAGAATATGAATATTGGACAAAAAGGTTACTACAACGAACTTTGTATTATTTTATTCATGAATAGTTCTGTGATTTGATTGTTAAAGAGTAAAAAATAATAAATTATCATGCGACTCAATCATTTTATTATAATATTTTATTTGTATAATCCATCAACATACGCTTAAGCACAAAGAGAAGCAGAATTTTTCCAATTATCAAGCTTGACTATAGCCTTAATTTACTTGGTATAGATTAAATTATTTTTTTAAAAAAAAAGTTTTGACCTAAGCTTGAAACTTGTTTAAATGTTATTTTTTGTTAAGGATTTTAAATATGTTAATAATTTTAAATTTTAAATTAGTTAATAAACTTAAATATTGACTTTTTACACACATAATAAGTTAAAAATAATTGTTAAAAAATATTATATTATTTGTAAAATTAAATTATATAAATATTATTATAATAACATTATAATATGTACATATAAAATAAGGGTTTTATTAACCTCATGTTAAAGGAGATAGTTACCTCATGTCATAGAAATAAATTTGTGGGTTCCACCACCTGAAATAATAAAAGAAAAGAAAAGAAAAAAGGTGGCTCAGTTATCGAAGGGTGTGTAGGAGATAAAACTTATCTCATGTAAACTGAGAATAGTTTTTCCCATATAATAACTTAGTGTTGCCAAACGGTATTAGGACTGGGTGTGGAGGTGTTTTATGAGATACTTCTGAAATTTGGATTCTCGGGTTCTATAAAAACTTAGGTTTAAGTACCGTTTTGTATATTGAATTGTGGACTTGGCTGGTTTGGAGCTAGCTTGGGACAAGTGTTTTAGGCAAGTTTGATCGGAAGGAGATTCCCTCTCAGCCAAACAACTTATATCAAATGGGTGCCATCATGATCACTCTTATGCTAACTTGGTGCAACGTATTAGAAGTATAATGCAACGTGGCTGGCATATATATATATATATGGAAAAAATATTTCTACAGCCACCTTAGATAAGTTTATTTACAGCTAGCCCCAAAACTACGTCGTTTTGATTAATGAAGGGTGTTTATGTGATTTTAGGTGAATTAATGAAGGGTTTTATTGTAATTTTATTTATATTTCTATCATATACATTTTACTAAAACACCCTTCATTAATTCACCTAAAATCGCATAAACACCCTTCATTAATCAAAACGACGTAGTTTTGGGATTAGATGTAGATAAGTTTATCTAAGGTGGTTGTAAAAATGTTTACCCATATATATATGAGGTAGGATTCATTGACACCAGTGTCAAATTTCAATTTTGACATCTCATCTGAGAGCCGTTAGATCAGAAAAAGTCAACGGCTCTGATTTGCAAGCATGTGACACCATTGATCTTTTTTGATCAAATCACTATCAGATGATGTGTCAAAATTGAAATTTGACACTGGTGTCAAAGGATCCTACCTCATATATATAGGGGCAGGATCATCTTACACCGGTATAAGACTAATAAGTCTTACACCAAATCTTAACCATTGATTTCCTATGTCTAACGGTTAAAATTTATTAGGTCTCGCTCATTAATTAATTTTTAATTCCCAATAAATCTCAACCGTTAGATGCACAGAAATCAACGGTTAAGATTTGGTGTAAGATTTATTATTCTTTCACCGATGTAAGTTGATCTTATTCCATATATATAGGAAAGTATTTCTAAGCAACTTTATATAAGCTTATCTACAGTTGCCATTTTTAACTATGTTCTCCCGGGAGAACATAGTTATAACGTTAAAGTTGCTCTTCTCTCTCTCCACGTAAGCAAAAAAAATTCTGAAAAATAACTGAGGAAATAAAGTAGCGGACGTTCTAGCCTCTTACTCATACGACTTCTCCTGGGTGATGCAAGTCTTTGATAGTCCCCCTTGAAGTTGTCTAGATAGGTTGTATGCTGACACTATAAGTGTTCAGTGATTTAGGTTATGTGCCTAGGTTCTTTTGTTGTGTTTTATTTTTTATTTTCCTGATATTTCCAAAAAAAAAATAGAATGACAATATATATATAATAAATAAATAGCCCGTCAAACTTAAAAGATATTTAAAAGGCATTAAGTTAGATTTATTTAAATAAATAATTTTTTGAATGTCTTATACTGATTTGTTCATTTGATGGCTTAAGTTAGGCTTAAAATAAACAAGTTGTAAACTTTTGAATATTCGATGAGCCAACTTAACCTATTCCAATTTTTAATTATAACTCACCACGATATTAAAAATAATCAACAAGAAAAAATAATAACTTGCATAGAGAAATGATGAAAAGGAAAAATAATAATCTGATATTAGCAACACTAATTTTTTGGTTTAGTAGACTGTTGTATAATACGGTTATAGCAAAACAGAATTTGTGATTTGTTTCACGCTTTTTCTTAATTTGAATTTTTATGGTTTGTTAAACTCATAATATATGGTTTCTTTCACACTTTTTCTTAATTTGAATTTTTATGGTTTGTTACATTCATAGTTTGAATTTCTTAATAGTAGATCGAATATTATATACTTCAACTTTTTCTATGTAGTTTCTATTCTTATGAGATTTCCCCATCTAAGTTTATATCCTCTTCAGCTGAGCCTTAATAATGGAAGCTACCACCTTTATGAGGCATAAGCAGGGTTTAATTTTACACAATTTTATGAGGCATGAGCATGACATACAAAAAGGACAAATTAAAATAGTGTCAATTATGGGACACACAATAATAATCCCCCATTAGGACATACAAGTGGGTCTTTGTTTCTAATTTAAGCAATAAGTTTAAGTAATGGGTACAGGGTACAGCTACTAAGCACTAAGTCCTCTTGTTATCATTCGAGGGTAAGACATATAAATTATGTATAAATAAATAAAGGGATTGTTTTTTTTTGCAGTTACTGCAGATAAGTTATCTGTAGTTAGATGTGGCAATATGGGTTGAACGCGACGGATCAACCCGCCAAAACGGGGCGAGTTGGGTTACATATTTCAACCCATCAGCCCACCTCAACCCGCCCCGTTGGGTTATGAGTTAAAACGGGTTGGCGGCGGGGCGGGGCGGGTTGGCCCGCTGGTAATGCAATTCAAGTTATAAAACTATGGTTTAGCATTTGTGCATATTATTAACATAAGCACGGTTTTGACATCGTTTTGTGCCTTGAATAGTTTAATCATTAATTCAACAGGACATGTATTAGGGGGCGTTTGGTATGGGAAATTTTTTTGGAATAGTAGGGAAATGTAATAGATAGAGAAATGATTGGAAAGTGAGATAAAGTGAAATAGGTAGAAAAATGTAAAAAAAAAAAAAAATTGTTTGGTGGGGGAAAACTTTATTGAGAAAATTAGGTAACTTTATGAAATCAACAGTGCATTAAAAGTGAGATAACCGATTTTCCGAAAAATCTCACCTTCAAATTGGGTTTTTGAACAGTGAGGATATCTATGTTTCTTATAAATCCATACTTCCTGGATAGATAGGTTTTTGGAGAAAATATGTTGAAACAAACATGGTGTTTCTAAAAGTCATATTTGAGAAACATAGATATCCGCTAAAAACCATCCCAACCGAACACCGACAAATTAAGACAGTGTGAATAATGGGAAACATTGTAACAATCTCCCATTAGGCGTTCCATTTCAAGTGGTCTTTGTTTATATCCAAGTAATGGGTACAGTTTCTAAGCAGTAAGTTTGATAATATTTGTGGGTAAGATAAGACATGTAATTTATGCTAAAATAAATATATAAATCCAATTTAAGCTTAAAAGGTCAACTTACAAAACGGAGAGCGCTGAATGAGCTTTAACATATATTTTAAAAGGAATTGAGATCCAACTACTCAGATTTTTGAGTCATAATTCAATTAAATAAATTGATTAAACTCTCTAACTCATTGTTTCCGTTGTTTGCGTTGCAGAAAGATGGGCTGAGGGCAATAATCCTATATTTATAGATAGGTTAAATTTGTTGTTGCGGGGACATATGAGCTTCTACGCTTGAGAATAGAATTATAACCTTATGAGGTAACTTGTTGGAGGCACCACCAGTCTACAAAATATAGTTACAAGGATTTTAATTGGGCCGTATATATAATCGATCCAAAATAAACATTAAAATGAAAAATTCTTTTATTATATTATAAATGCGAAAAGTAAAGTTATTTTTCAGTAAACGCAAAATGATATCGTTTTGAAATTATAAGATTAAAAAATTTAATTATAAAGACTAATATAACCCTGCAATATATTAAAATTATACAAACACATTTATTTCTGTCCAAAACAACGTCGTTTTGTGCTCACCTGAGATAAGTTATCTCTCTTGATTGGAGAAATCATTTACCCATTATAAATAGTAGATGATATTATTTTAAAATTCTTTTAACCCAATTCAATTATCCTCCTTTTTTTTTGTTTATCTCTCTTGAGGTGGTTTGGGCACGTGATGAGAAGGCCCCTGGATGCTCCCGTAAGAACAGAAGTTTGTTACCAAGAGCTCAACACAAAAAGAGGCAGAGGTCGGCCGAAACTTACTTGGGGGAAGGTAGTAAAACAATATTTAATGGAGTGGGATATAGATTGGCGGACGGTGTGTCTTAGAACGGAATGGAGAAAAGCTATAAGTATGGTGGAGGGTTAGACCCGTGGTTATTCCTATGTTCCATATGGTCCCTTTTTAGTCATTTTCCCCTTCATTTCCCTCACTTCTTCATGTCCCTTTCTTTTTCACTTTTATATATTTATATATGCATATATATATATATATATATATGTATGTATATATATATATATATATATATATATATATATATATATTATTTCTATTTTTCTTTTGTATTTTTTTTTTATTTATTTATTATTTATTTATTTATTTATTTTATTTATTTATTTTTTTTTTTTTCTATATTTTTATATCTTTCATGTGGGTTCATCTACCACCGACCTCAATTAATTTGGGATAAAGGTGATGTTGATGTTGATGTTTTGTTTGTGTTCTTTCCTTTTCTCTCATTTTTGTGGTCCTTATTGTATCTCTCTTTATGTTTTAAATTTTTTCTTTTTAATAATTAGTTCTGGTTTAATATATTTGAGTTATTTTTACATATATTTGTCTTCTTTTAAGAGATATATTGTCTTTTTGGTTTTTTCCCTTTTCTTGTTGGGATAGTTTCTCAAATAGATTTGTGGTTCCTTGTTCTTGCTAATATGGGACATATTCAAATCTATTTTGGGAAATGATGCGATACAGTTATCGATAGATTTTTAATGAAAAACAAAACTTTCTTCTAAATTTTAATTTAGAGTATAAACTGTTGTTCGTATTTACTTTTTCTTGTTAGATATGATATAACGTTTCTTTTATAATTTATAAGTGCTGGTAGACTTTTTTAATGCCATAATCCGTCAAATTAGTCTTAAAAAAACAAACAAACAAACAAAAGGAGCGAGATATTAATTTTCAGAAAGTGGGTCTTAAGCCACTAGATTTTATCTAATAATGAGAAATTCGTATGGGGTATATTAGTTAGGTATTTAATTCTCATTTGTATTAAACAAAAAAAAAACAAAAAAAGTATAAAAGAATAGGGGTGTGCATGGGGCGGTTCTTAACCGCTTTTAACAAAAACCAAACCGAACCGGTTTTAAATGGTTTGATTTTCAAATCGAACCGGTTTTGAATTTTTAAATTGCTTTGAAACCGGTTCCAAAATCGGTTTATGGTTTATAACTGGTTTTGACTTAAAACCATTTTAAATCAAAACCGGTTATGAACCATAAACTGGTTATCAAGTTCAAAATCGGTTTCTGATGAATTGTGCTATTTTTATAAGTAGTCATTTTTTTCTCCCGATTATAGGTAGTTGACCAAATATTTCTTGCAATAATCGTCATTATTTTGGAACTCTTCGGACGAAATGATTCTTATAAAAATTGTTTCAGTTGTTTTGAGAGTGACTGAAAGAAGAACAGTTGAATTATTTTAAAATTATAAAAAAAATTGCTCTTCATTCTCTCAAAATTTATGTTACTAAGAGTTTTATTTGAACTGATAGAAGAAAGTATAGGTAGAGGTGTTCAAAATGTCCAAAAGAACTAAATCAATCCATAACCAAACTGCTCCACAATTTAAAAACCGATTATTTTTAAAAATTAGTTTCATATGAAACTATATTTTATTTTTATAAACTGGTTATTTACTAAACCATAAAAATAATTAGTTATCCATAACCAAACTGCTCTACAATTAAAGAACAAATAAGTAAATCTGATGTGAGTTGTCTTTTTAACGGCACTCTCATAGACGTTAAGCCAATTGATTAATTTCATTACCCTTTTCGTTATGATTTTTTAACTTCATCTTTGTCATTTCAAAGCCTTCGCCTTGTCAAGTTCTGAGTTTACTAGGAGGCCTATATGTGGTTATTTTTTATTTTTTTTGGAAAAAAGTTGTTACATTACATAAGAAGTGTTTTCTTAGGATGCGATCTTTAGAATTATGTGTAAATTTTTTTAAAATAAATGTTTGCTACTTGAGCTGCTTAACTTTTTCTGCTAGTTTGTTTTAGGGGTGTTCGCGGTCTGGACTGGATCGATTTTAGAAGCAAAAATCATCTGATCTAATCCCTTCGGTTTGATCATGTAATCATCCATTCGGTTTGGATTTTTTTAAAAATCCGATCTAATCCAATTTTTTTTGGTTTGGATTGGATCGGTTTTCGGTTTTTTGAAAATCCTAAAATTTGTTTTATGATTATTGTGCAAATAACATTTTTTGTATATATTGGCTTTGTAAAAAAAAATTCTTTGAAATGCAAAAGCATCATTTAATGATAATATAATAATTTTTTTGGTAATGAGATATGAAGTTCTATACAGATGAAATTTTGTTGATCAAATGTGACTAGGTTTTTTCTTGGGTTTAGCTGATGGGTTAATGGGTCTTGGATTTAGAAATTTTTGGGCTATGATTGGGCAAAGGCCCAAATAGGTAGAGATGAATTAATATATTGGATAGGTTTTCATCAACCAATCCGATAACTGATCCAATTCAAATAAAATTTGCAATTTTTTTTTCATTTTTCGATTTTTTGGTTTTCGGTTTATTCGGTTATCGATTTTTCGGTTCGGTTACCGCGGTTTGGATCTTGATGAACACCCCTAGTTTATTGTTTGGAAGTTTGAGTCGATTGACTATATTATAGGCATGATAAAAGATAATACTTATTTGTTCTTTAATTGTAGAGCAGTTTGTTTATAGATAACCATGGATAACTAATTATCTTTATAATTTGATAAATAATCAATTTATAAAATAAAATGCAATTTCATATGAAATTGATTTTAAAAATAATTGATTTTTAAAATATGAAACTAACAAAGCTTAGTGAGTCAGCCACGTCAGATGAATCTTTTCTTCCAACTAATCACAACAGATTAGTAGAATGCAGTTAGTTTGTTATAAGAATTAGTTAGTTTGTTATAAGAATTAGTTAGTTTATTATGCTTCTCTGTTAAGAAATGTAGATGTATATATTTGTAAAACTTCGCCTTCTCAGTAGGTCAAGTTTTTCAGTTTTCTGTATTTTCACGATTCTGAGAAATAAGAATGAGAAACTTTTCTCTCCATAGCTCCCTGTTATCTTTGAGCTCCAATATGGTATCAGAGCAACAATAGCTCTGATATCCGCTTCTTTCTCTTTTCTTGCTCTTTTGATTCTTTCCTTTTTCTGTGGCGAACCAAGAACAATTACCTACCTTTCTCACCAATCCCTCACATCCATTGTTTCTGCACCCTAGTGAAAATCCATCACAGGTGCTAGTTTCTCCAATTTTAAATGGACGAAATTATCATTCATGGTCTCGAGGTATGTCAATGGCTTTATTGTCGAAAAACAAGTTAGGATTCATCAATGGTAATGTCACTGCTCCAGAACAGGAAGATCCTACCTATCAAGCATGGGAACGCTGTAATACTATGGTTTTGGGATGGATACATAGATCTATCTCCCAAACCATCGCTCAATCCATACTGTGGATCAACAATGCAACAGATGCATGGAAGGATTTGTCCGATGGGTTTTCTCAATCGGATGTCTTCCACATCTCCGATCTACAAGAAGAAATTTTCATAATGCATTAAGGTGATAAAACTGTTACAGAATATTTCACACAACTCAAGATCCTATGGGATGAGTTAAACAATTTGATGCCATTACCTTCCACTGCTATTGCTTGTGAATGTGGTGCATCTGCTCAGATGAGGAATTATCGTGAGCGAGATCATACAATTCGTTTTCTGAAAGGTCTCAATGAGCAATTTGCTCAAGCTAGGTCTCAGATCATGATGATGGAGCCACTGCCAAACGTGGTTAAAGCTTTTTCTCTTGTGACTCAACAAGAACGCCAATTTCACTCAGAAGACAATCACAACTTGTCAGAAAATGTGCAGGCATTAGCAGTAATGAATGATCGAAGGAATAGTTATGATAATACCCGTGGAGGACGCGGTTTTAGAGGAAGAGGAGGACGTGTTTATGGTGGTAGAGGTCCTAACAGGATCTGCACTCATTGCAATCGTACAAATCATACAGTTGAGACTTGTTACCAATTGCATGGTTTCCTTCCAGGATACAAGAAAAATGTTGTGAATAATGCTTCCACACAGCAAGAATCTGTTACTCACTCTGAATCTTTTCAGAATGCAAATGTGATTCAGGACCAGTATCAACAGATTCTGAATCTGTTACAGAAACCAAATAATGTTGATCATAGTGCTCCAATGCATTCTGCCAATGCAGTCTTTGCCTCCAATTCGATTGCAGCTAATACACAAATGAAACAACCAGGTATCTGTGATTCTGATTGGATCATTGACACAGGTGCCACAGACCATATCTCTTTTAATGTTTCCCAATTTTCATCTTTTCACCAAATTAAACCAATTTCAATAACCTTACCTAATGGTTCAACTGTCATGACTTCTGTTTCTGGAGTTGTCCATATTAATTCATGTTTCATTCTCACTGATGTGTTATATGTCCCAGAATTTCACATTAACCTCATTTCTGTTTCGAAATTTCTGAAGTTCAATTCATATTCCATTGTGTTTAACAAATACAACTGTCTTATTCAACAGAAAACCAACAATTACCTGAAGACGATTGGTTCTGCTGATCAATGTGGTGGACTGTATGTAGTCAAAAACAATTCACAAACCTTGAACCATACACTGAAGGCTGGTGATTCTGAAACACAGATTCCTCTTAGCATTAGCCAAGTTTGTAATATTTCTCATTCAGCAAATAATGATGTGTCTCTTCTATGGCATAGAAGATTAGGTCATCTTTCCAAAAGAGTTTCCCGTTGTATGTCTTTTCAATTCCCTACTGTACCTTTAGCTCATGTTGATCTTTGTGATGTTTGTCATTTGGCAAAACAAAGAAAGTTGCCCTTTGCTGTTAGTGAATCCAAAATCACAGTGATTTTTCAAATTCTTCATGCTGATATATGGGGACCCTATTCCTCAAGTTCTATACATGGTCATCGATATTTTCTTACCTTGGTTGATGACTATTCTCGTTTTACTTGGATATTATTGATGAAGTGTAAATCTGAAACCAAAAATCATCTCCAAACTTTTGCCACTTTTGTTAAAAACCAGTTTAATACATCCATTAAAGCTATACGCACAGACAATGGTCCTGAATTTCTAATGAAGGACTTTTATGCATCACAAGGTATTTTGCATCAATGCACTTGCGTTGAGACACCTCAGCAAAATGCAAAAGCTGAAAGAAAACATCAGCATGTGATGAATGTTGCTCGAGCACTCTCTTTTCAAGCACATCTTCCCAATAACTTGTGGTGTTTTTCAGTTACTCATGCGGTCCATCTCATTAACCGGACTTGCACACTAACACTTCACAACAAAACACCCTATGAGCTACTATATGGCTTGCCACCAACCTTGTCACACCTTCGTGTCTTTGGATGTTTAGCTTTTGCTACCACCCTCAGTGCTAATCGCACTAAATTTTCACCAAGAGCTAGAAAAACAGTATTCATTGGGTACCGTGATGGAGTTAAAGGTTACCTATTACTTGATCTTACATCCAGAGATATCTTTTTATCTCGAAATGTTATATTTTATGAACACTATTTTCCCTTTGACACAACATACTTACCACAAACACAGATATCTACACCTACCACAACTGATAACCATTCTTTTCCTGATACTACCTTATTTTCCACAATACCAACTCCACATCATCAGCCTCCATCAACCACTATTTCTTTAGACTTACCCACTACTACCACTGTCATACCAGACAACTCACCCATTCTTAGACGATCTACACGCATTCGATCTACCCCTAGTTACCTACATGACTATCATCACAGTCTATCCATTGCTCATACGTCTCAATCTTGTTCAGGTAAATCATCTCCTTCTCTCATTTCCTATCCTTTATCAAAAGTGCTTTCTTATTCACTGTGTGCACCTGCCTATAAAAATTTTTGTCTTAATGTCACTACACATATCGAGCCACACACTTTTTCCCAAGCTATCAAATCGCAGGAATGGAGAGAGGCTATGGACAAAGAACTTCTTGCATTGGCAAAGAATAATACTTGGACTATTATGGATCTTCCATCTGGTAAAATACCCATCGGTTGTAAATGGGTGTACAAAGTAAAATATCGCTCAAATGGTGATGTTGAACGTTACAAAGCACGTCTTGTAGCTAAAGGTTTCACACAAATGGAAGGCGTGGATTTCTTCGATACTTTCAGTCCTGTTGCCAAGATGAATTCCATACGGGTTTTGTTATCTGTTGCAGCTGCCAAAGGTTGGCTACTTGAACAACTTGATGTGGACAACACATTCCTTCATGGTGATCTTTCCGAAGAGGTTTATATGTCTGTTCCCCAAGGTTTAGTACTGTCCAAAGCCAACCAAGTATGTCGCTTGAACAAGTCATTGTATGGTCTTAAGCAAGCCAGTAGACAATGGTATAGCAAGCTCTCAGCTGCTTTGGTTTCTCTTGGTTATGTTCAAGGACAGGCGGATCATTCTCTTTTTACCTTTCAACAAGGTTCTTCGTTTACAGTGTTGTTAGTTTATGTTGATGATATTCTTCTTGCGGGTAATTCTTCATCTGAAATAGCTAGAGTCAAGGCTTTTCTGCATGCCAAATTCCATATAAAGGATCTTGGTCCTCTTCGTTATTTTCTTGGCCTTGAGGTTTCACGTTCATCACGAGGCATTCATTTGAACCAACGAAAGTATGCTCTAGAGATTCTTGATGATATGGGCATGCTAGCTGCTAAGCCGTGTAACAGTCCAATGGATACCTCCTCACATTTGAGTCGTGATCAAGGCACTCCTCTTGAAGATGTTTATGCTTATCGTCGGTTGGTTGTTCGTTTACTATATTTGACTACCACACGACCTGACTTGAGCTTTGCTGTACAGCAACTCAGTCAGTTCATCTCCGGTCCACTTGATCTTCATCATCAAGCTGCCATTCGAGTGTTACGATACATCAAGAGTTCACCTGCTTCAGGTTTATTCTTTTCTTCTCAGTCTGATCTTCAGGTGCGTGCTTTTTCTGACTCCGATTGGGCATGCTGCCCAGATACACGCCGCTCAATTACTGGTTTCTGTGTGTTTGTTGGTTCGTCCATTGTTTCTTGGAGATCAAAGAAGCAGTCTACCGTCTCTCGATCCAGTTCTGAAGCGGAATACAGAGCTATTGCCTCACTTTCTTGTGAGCTCCAATGGTTACAACATTTGTTCACTGATCTTCATCTTCCTTGGTCCAAACCTGCTTCAGTTTTTTGTGACAATAAGTCTGCAATTCATCTGGCTCACAACCCAGTGTTTCATGAGCGTTCTAAACATATCGAGATTGATTGTCATGTTACTCGCGAAAAGATTGCTTCTGGTTTGTTAATTCTACTCCCAGTCACTTCTGCTTCTCAACTGGCTGATATTTTTACAAAGCCTCTTCCTCCTTCTGCATTCAAAGTTATCACTCCCAAGTTGGGCCTAGTTAATCCACAGTCCCACTTGTGGGGGTAACAAAGCTTAGTGAGTCAGCCACGTCAGATGAATCTTTTCTTCCAACTAATCACAACAGATTAGTAGAATGTAGTTAGTTTGTTATAAGAATTAGTTAGTTTGTTATAAGAATTAGTTAGTTTATTATGCTTCTCTGTTAAGAAATGTAGATGTATATATTTGTAAAACTTCACATTCTCAGTAAGTCAAGTTTTTAGTTTTCTGTATTCACGATTCTGAGAAATGAGAATGAGAAACTTTTCTCTCCAGTGCTCCATGTTGTCTTTGAGCTCCAATAACAATTTGATTATCAATTGGTTTGATTCTTTTGTATATTTTGAATATCCTATAAAAGAATCCTGAAGGCTGGGTGGGGGTGCACATGGTGCTATGACCTAGTAGCAGAACAAGACACAAACAAGATGACGGCTTGATGTCACCGTATCTTCTACGCTTTTCAATAATTCTAAATTTGTAAACCAATTGGGATTTCGGAGCTCACTCACAAAGGTCAAAGGAAGAACGGAGTTTGAGGAGTAGTACTTTCCTACGTGGTCCTAACTTTATGCCAATATGAAAATATTGCCTTCTTAATGTTATCAAATCACGTACCCAACTTGCGTCATACCCCACCACTTATTTCACAGAGATTTTTTTCTTTCTATTTCCACCAATTTATTAATTACGTGGCGAATTCATTTTTTTCGATAAACTAATCATAACCATGATAAAGTTATTATTATTAAGTTTTTAACATAATTACATATTTAAAAATGGGATTTGAACTTGAAACTATTAATTAAATTGAAACAATCCCCATAAAAATGTAATTTTCTAAATCACTCCATGCCAAAATGTACCGCAACTTGTGGGTCAATTCACAACACAATAAGTCAAAAAACGGATCATATGATAAAATAGATTGTGTACGAGTTTGAGTTAATGACAAATTATTATTGTATCATGTTGTAGGGTGACCCACATGACCTCCGTGTCAACCTGCAAACTTTTTTGTCCAAAAATAATATAAAAGATTAAAATTTTGATAAGTTTGTCACAACTAGTTGCGAGTTTTAGGTCAATCAGCATATTTTATTCAATTTTCTTTTATTTTTTATTTTTTAGATTAATCTTATAATTATTGCGGGTCTACTCGTGTGACCCATGACTAGCACTGAGTTGTGTTCAGTCTCAATTTTTTGACCCATAAAATTTTTTTGTCTTAATCAAATTGGATACATTGACCCACAAGTCTGTTGAGATATATAGTCCCACATTAGTTATATGGGCAACTAATATGGAGTTTATAAGGTCTTGGGCACTCCCACCCCAAGAGCTAGCTTTGGGGTGGTGTATCCCAAGGTTCTTTACATGGTATCAGAGCGTTCGAAATCTCACCACCTCCCACTTTCTTTGTAGTGGAATTTCAACATGTAGGTGGACTTGTATGTTGTCCATCCTTCAAGTCCAGTGGGCTCTCGTGTGAGGAGGTGTGTTGAGATATATAGTCTCACATTAGTTGTATGGGCAACTAATGTGGAGTTTATAAGGCCTTGGGCACTTTCACCCTTTGAGTTAGCTTATGGGATGGTGTATCCCAATGTTCTTTACAAAGTCGAACCTTGACACAACACGTCAGCCAAAATGTTTTGCCACCTATGGGTCAAAAGATAGGGACACACATATGCAGCTCACATTAATAAATTAATTAGAGGGAGCATATTCTAACTATCAAAAATTCTTACTACTAATTTACTACCTATCACATCACCATTGGATCAAAGAGAAATAATTTTTAAAAAGTTTTTGAAGAGAGGGAAAATATTAATCTAATGGTGATTAGATAGGTAATAAGTTGGTAGTGAAAAATTTTGGTAGTGAGAATATCCTTCCTCAATTAATTAAGCTGGAAATGTTTCGATCCTTAACGATCATCATTATGTTGAGACAAAGTATTCCTAGGATGGTAAATATTTAGGATTTTAAACATCGGAGGTCATTATTTTCATCACGGTCGTCATTAGAATGTTCACAACATTGTAAATTTACTGATTGTGTGCTGCGTTAGATAGCATGTTATTGCCAAAACAAGAAATGAATTAGTATTAAACTGTTTACATCTAGTACCTACTTGACTAAATTAAATTCTTAAAGTTCCTTGAAAGAAGTAAATTGATTGTTTAATGTATCATATTTGACCACGTTTATAACAATCATATAAGGTATATACCACAATAGGATTGGCGAAGCTTGTATGAATTGAAGTACCTTGTACCTTGTGAGGCTTACCTTTGATTTTCGTTGTCAATAAATTTTTTTTTTATAGGTTACATAAATATTACCGTAAGGTGCTCACTCAGGTTTACACGTTTATGACATGTCCTATCATTTAATTAGATAGTCTCATTCATCTTTAATTTTATTCTTTTTACACAAAAAAACTTTTATGCTATACTAATATCCAAGTTATTAAAAATTGAAATTTTAAACAATTAATTCAGATCATAATAATATAAAAATAGTAAATTTATTTGTATAGCACAAATTATTTCAGACTATTTTTATACATCAAGAGAAAAATACATATCTACCTTCTTGTTTTATAAGTGATGAGTTGCATTTTTAATATCATTGACGTACATATTTAAATTAGTTTATTTTATTAATGATAATTTAGCTAAACTAAAAAATTCATGAATCATGCCTATAATCGAGATTTATTTACTATCTTATTCTTATGAAATTATGTTAAGCAAAAAATATTTTAAAAATACATTGAGTAATTTTTACTCATTGTCTTTTTATTTTACAATATCACTAAATATCTTTTCTATTTTATTTAAGTTATCCATGATAATATAAATTTGGTAGTTGAAAGTAAAAATTGAAATATGATTACCAAATTTTTTTTTTTGAAATATAATAATATGACTGCAATAGTAGTATTAATAGTTATATTTCTAGACAAGGGTTTTATAAGAGTTATGTTGTAGGAAAAATGTTTGTGTTATGTTATAGAGATTCGTTTTGCGTGCCAAAATTTCATATTTTTTTTGCTGTGGGCCCCACAAAATATTGTGAGTGTAGGAAAAATTTTCTAATCAAGTTAAATTATAGATGATAAACTCTTCTAGACAAATATGCCCGGAAGAAATTGTGAGAACTAATACAACTCCTCATTTTATTGCAGCAACCCATAGCGTATTGGGCCGATATTAGAATGGGACTTTTGAAATCTCGTAATTTGGGCTGTTACAAATGATGCTCAGGAATTTTTCTATTTTGGGTAGAGCTCTGTTCACGAAGTAAGTACCTCTGTCGTCCTTCATGGGTGTGAAATAGGTAGAGGTAATATAAAAATGTTATTTTTATGTCACATTTAATAAATGATATACTCAATTTACCTTAAACAGAAGCTAGTCCTAAATGATTCTAAGCAAAGGTTTGTGCAACTTGGGGTTTCTGATCTTATAGTTGATAGCTTTATGACTTATTGAAATTTGAATTTTTTTTCCCCTCAACTTCATTGAGAACAAGAATGGGTCCTCTCATGTGGAAAAATGGTCATGTTATTTGATCACAACTACTCATTGTCTCTCTTATCTCATCATCAATGAGTGGTTGTGTTCAAATAACATGACCACTTTTACACATGAGAGATTCACTCCCCATTGAGAACATACATGAATCAAGCCATCAAGGAAGGGTGGGGACCCCAAGTAGCACCTTACATCAATGTAGGTCCAATAGAATCATCTATTTCAAGTCAAAATTTAGCATGCGTCTCGTTGAAAAAAAAAAAAGTGACAAAATCAATTGCCACGAAGACTTGGAATAGCTGATAAGCTGAATGCATATATAAAGATCCAAAAGTAACTAACTGGTCATGAAATGTCTTGAATCGGTTGGTCCATAACCATGTCGAACCCAGGCTGAGGAGATTATTTAATGTGGTCCCCGTTTTACACCCCTACTTCTTCAATGTAGGTCCAATAGAAATGGAAGGGTAAAAGTGGAAATGAGAAAAAAATAATAGGGATAAAAAGGAAAAGAAAAAATTGATGTTGTGAGAGGGTACACCAGATTATTGGTGGTCCCTGGACCATAAAAGATATTTCCCTGGTAAATAATTCAAACATTTTTCCAGATTTAAGAAATATACCCGGTACCCCTCCCTACCGGGTAGATAAAATTTTTCAAAATCTACCCGGGTAGGAAAGGGGGTACCCGGGTAGGCTTGGTCAAACAGGAGCAGATTGATATTATGTTTTCAGGTGGGGTTAAATTTTTGAAATAATTTATAATCAATGTCAATTTGATAATTAATTATTACATAAGAAATACAATGGTCAATGCCCATTTTGCATATTCCATGTTACACCAACTTTGATACGTCTTTGTCACCACTTCTTAGTTCCCACACTGCACCTACTGCGTACATAATCATTTTCTCCTAAGCTACTTCCACAAGGCACATCCTACATCTGAATTTCACAAACTTGGTTTTACATAGAATAACCCATTAAAGTTTGACACATAGAAAAAGTGGAACTCACTCATTTTTTTTATATATATAAAAGCCAAGATCTGTTGGCATATTCTAACTTTTTTTTTATATAAAAAATAAATACTTTACCTTTTTTTTTATATATAAAAGCCAAGTTCTGTTGGCATATTCTTTTTTTTTATATATAAAAAACCCATTTGCATTTTTTATATATCCGAAGTTTAACGTAATATATATATTTTGAATATATAAAAATAAAAACCATTTGATAATATTTAAATTTGTTTCAATTAATATAATTTGACACAAACAAACAAGATAATAGGTAGTTATAATTATGGGGAAAATGTGTCGGTCTAAATGACACATGATGTGTTATTTCATAGACACAAAGATATGCGAGTCTCGATTAAAAAAGATAAATTTTTTTAAAAGTGTAGGTCCCATTTTTTTGTGTATATGAAATGATATAACTTATATCATTTAAAATAACACACTTTTTCCTATAATTATTGATAAAAAGAACATCTTATACAAAGTTATTAAATGGTGTAAAAAGTATCTTTTATAAAATGTTAAGAATGTTAAGTGTTACATCAATGTAAACCAATACTTTTTTTTTTTTTTAATTTATGTGTATTTGTTATTCCGTTGAAATTCACACGTATATGTTGAAGTAAAGAAAAAGCATATTTTGAGACCCGGTCCAACTTGTGGTGGCTAGGTGAGAATAATGCAAGCCAGAATCCTACCATGCAATAATGTGCTATGTCTAATTTGTGGGACACGGGAAAAATAAAGTGGGGTTCTGCTTATATGGAAAGTTGAACTTTTGCCAATGAAGAAATGGGGTGGGGTTTGTGCTTATATGGAAAGTTTTATCTTGCCAATAAATACCAGACAATGAAACTCATGTTATGACCCAACAAGGTCCTTCCTAGAGGTTTGTGGCCTCTTTTCAACAGTATAAGCAGTTTCTCCACTACTATCACTTATTCGTTGCCATCGTTTCCGTTGTTCTTTTTATATCAGTTTTAATTCACTAGCCTCTGATGTAGATTGACGACGTGATATCGATAAACTAATGAGAAGTAAATGTACTAGTTGTGCGGGTGAAAAAACTGGGCCGGGCTGAGTCAAGCTTTGCCCCGAAAAGTTCAAGTCTACGTCAAAAAACTTCAATTTGGCCTGCCCAAGCCTTGTACGAGTCTAACTGTTAGACTGATTTGGTCCGTTTATAAAAAATGAATGGTCTGGCCTAGCCCGTTAACTTATTAATTTTTAACTTCCAAGAAGAATCATGAATCAACTTTACAAAATACTCTAATTCTGTTGGTAAACCAAAAATCATAATTTAACGTCCAAATAGAATCATGAATCACAACAAAACTCATACAATCTGCATTTAAGTCATTTTCAAAAGCAAAATACTCAAACTAAATAACATATATTTCATCATATCCAACAAACAAATCAATACTATGTAAATTAAAATAACTACATGAACCCAAAAAACACATCGTGATGCTTGTAGTAAGTATAATCTCTCCCAAAACCTTTTAATATATTCATAGGGGATGGATATGTTTACAATTTTTTTTTTAATTTTTTTACAAATTACACTATGTTCTCTCGGGAGAACATAGTATAACCATTGTTCTCCTGGAAGAACATATTATAGTTTGTAAGAGTTTGTAAACAAAAAAGTTTGTAAATATAACATACCCCATATTCATATACACAATCTAACATGTTGAGATGTTAGTTCCTCCTATATAAGAAATAGTTATATTTTATTAAGATATAATAAAATATAATTAAGTTATAAATAATTGCAATTGATTAAATTTATGTCTTTTTTTTTTCTTCAAGACATACTTACTCTATTTGATTTTATTTAGAATAAATAATACAATATATGTCGGTCTATATGCTTATAGGCCAGACCTTGTGAAAGTGAGCCCACAGCCTTTTTATTAAATAAGCCTTTTCAAGGCCCAATCGCGACCCATTTTACGAAATATACTAAATCAAGTTTGGCCTGACGTAGGCCAAACAGTAAACCTCTGTAGGCCGGGTCGGCCCAGTTTCACCCCTACTTGTGCTTGGTATCATTACTTTATTTTTTTAATAATGTTTGGTGCACAACTTCTAAGACTCATCAAGTGAGGTGACAGAGTAAAAATATATATGCAATCAATTATAATTAAATGATAAAAAAAGTGTATAAATATGAGCTAATATGTGTATATGCAAAGTGTAATTCAACTAAAGGTTTAAATTGTTTGGTGAAGGTTATTATATTTCTATGATATCATATAAAAAATTAATTTCGGTTGCTAGCAAGAGGGACAGACTTTCGATTTTTTTTTTTGGGGTGCAAAAAGCCAAATAGCTTTGTTCTTTATGTGAGTTTTGGGAGCATGAACAAGTTCATTTATTCTTAGCTTGTTGAGATTGCATACGCACTTGAAGATCCCGATCGTTATTTCATCTGGGTAGTTAGGAAAAATGAAGAAAATGGAGATCGGGTGGTTTTCTAGAAGAATTTGAGAAGAGAGTGAAAACAAGCAATAAAAGATATCTAATATGAGGTTAGGTATCGCAGATTCTCATACTAGAGAATCATACCGTTGAAGGATTGGTGACTTACTATAGTTGGAGTCGATGAACAAATTTGGATTCATATTGCTTTGATGTGAATCCACTTGATTGGTTTTCAATTTTTTTATGAAGTTGTTGTAAGTTTGAATAGTGGAAAAATCTGTTATGTGCACTAATCTTTTTCATAAATTTCTACCTTTGATATATGTAGCTAATTTCAGACATGCTTTGCTCGTAATTAAAAAAAATTAAAATACATATCCTATATTTTTTATGTGATTACATATATGATAGATCATATTGTTTGCAACTTTTATTGGTGCTTTGGTTGCGGGATCAACCAATCAAATAGTACCAATTCATCTATAATATGATAAAAATATTTCAGATTTAGAAATAAATCCCTGAAGGGATAAACGAGTGTTTAAATCATTAGTGCATAGATTAAATTTTAATTACACTAATTTAAAACTCAGAATGTAATCGTGCATGAGAACTATAATAAGTAAGAAACTGCTCACAGGAAAATTAATTTTTTTGGTGGATCATGTTAATTCTAACAAATTGATGCAACTTCGAGTAAACAATTGTCTACATTTTGCAAGATAAGAGAAGTAACAGGTTTGAAATGTGAACTCAATCAAAAAAATTAAACTTCACGAAACGAAGCTAGAAAAGTGAGGGTAAAGACTAAGTTAGAAAAAATCTAAGCAAGACATCAACCAATTAACCATTGGATTTTTTCAAATTTTAGAAGGGACAGTGGCGCATCTCTTTTTTTAAAAACTTTTTAACGTTCTCTCTCCTTATTAGGTCAATATCATATTAATAATTTTATATTATATTTTTTTAAGATTAAAAATATACCTAAATAGCATTTTTTTTATGGGGAAGATATTATAACAATCAAATTGTGTTACTACCATGTTACTACCAATTAATTTATACTGTTAAATCACTTATGTTGATCCAACAGTTATATTTATTTTCATCTTTGTATGGTCATGATTCTCATATTTAAAGTGAAAGCATTAAATATGAAAAATCATAACCATACAAAGATGGAAATAAATATAAAGTGTTAAATTTAAGAAATCATCACCATACAAAATGGAAATAAACATAAGCGATCTAACGGTGAGATTGATTGATAGTAAGATGGTATTAACACAAATTGGTTGTTAGAATATCCTTTTCCTTTTTTATACCTTCAATTCCAGCGCAATCCCTTCCCCGGAAACAAAATCAAGAAGGAAAAATACCGTCCCTTTTCCACAGAGAGAGAGAGAAAAAAAAGGGGGGGTGGGCGGTGCTGATATGATTCTCTAATCATAAAGCTATGTTGACTTCCATGAAGCTCTCATTACTGATACTCTTCTTAATTGACCAAATAACTGTTATTTAACAGAAATACCACTAATTAAGAATGTGTTGTATGGCTTGGCTAGTACAGAAGTGCTTTTTGTTCCTTCATCTCTCCATTAGCAAATGGTATTCAAACACGAACAGAAAGAGAAATAAAAAAGAGAACATACACCCCCATTATTTAATTTCAACTTTCATGTAGGGATAGAAATTTTAAAATAGATGTACATATATATATGAACACGTTGTAATTGAATGAGAAACAGTAATATCAATTAGCTAGAGACACGCATCAAAGAGTAACATCAGCTAATATCATATATATGCACATGTAAAATTGAGCTCCGATTGTTCTTAATGCATTATATCATGTAATACAATTAGATAGATATACCTTTGTCACTATTAAGAGTTTCGTTTCAATGTAAAGTTTAAGCTGGTGGGTGAGGGCTTTTTAATGGTTTTATATATCTCAACGTGCCCCCTCACACGAGAGTCCACTGGGCTTGAAGCGTGGACAATGCAGTGAGGTTTGAACCTGGTACACCGAGGCTCTGATACCATGTAAAGAATCAATTCAACCCAAAAGCTTAAGTTGGTGGGTGAGGGCTTTTTAATTATTTTATATATCTCAACACTCTATTTCAATTATTAAAATAGAATAGAAAAGATGTAGAAGAAGAAAGAGGAAAGTAAGATAGAAAGTGATGAATCGAATATAAAAGAGGAAACGAATATAAATCATTTTATTGAAACTGTCATCTTTGAAGCCACAACTTTTTCACTTGTCATATATAAGTAACTTTAATGGGTTATGTCTATGTTTCAATATGTCATTTCAAATTGGACCTTAAGGTGGGGTTCAAGCCTTCACTTCTTGGCCCCAACATTTTCGGTTGACAACATTCAAGTTGGCAGCTATATCACATACTCTTTATTAAATTGGTGGACGGTTGACAAATGATTATAATGATTCATGAACACAAAGTTGTGTGCGCAAATGTGATATATGATAGCAATGGATTGACAAGCATTACACCCTATTCGTATGTAAGTAAGTGCATATTCATCTAAAAGACCCGAATCTCCTTAAAAATAGGCTTTTTCGTTAATGAAATCTGGAATCGGGATTATTGTGGCATTGAAGATATTGTATGAGCATACGTCAACTCAATCTTTTCAACAGGACATTTAGGCTTCAATTAACCACTCATTATAACACACCATTGTGGAATGTTGAGTCAAAAAGGACCTTGGCTGACAAGGAATTGTTAAATCACAATTTACCAGCACACTTTGCAACTACGGGTCGCTGCATACAACTTCTATGTGATTATAATTAGTGTTCATCAATCGATCCAAACTGATTCAAATCGCAGGGACCGAATCGAAAAATCAATAACCGAATAAATCGAAAACCAAAAAAAAAAAATCACAAATTTTAATTGGATTTGATCGATTTTCGGATTGGTAGATGAAAACCGATCCAATTCAAACCGATCCAATATATTAATTTCTCTCTACCTAAGTACGTCTTTCCCTACTTGGGTCTTTTCTCAATCATAGCCCAAAAATCTCTAAATCAAGACCTAATAACTCATCAACTAAACCTAAGAAAAAATCTAGTCACATCTCATCAAGAAAATTTCATCTATGTAGAGCTTCATATCTCATCGTAAAAAAAAAAATTATATTATCGTTTACTGATGTTTTTGTATTAAAAAAATTGCAAAGCTAATAATACATACAAAAGATGTTATTTGCACAATCATCATGAAACAAGGATTATCAAAAAAACCGAAAATCGATCCAATCCAAATCGGAAAAAATTAGATTGGATCGAATCGGATTTGAAAAAAAAAATCCAAACTAAATGGATGATTACATGATCAAACCGAAAGAATTAAATAGGATGATTTTTACTTCCAAAATCGATTCAATCCAATCCAAATCGCGAATAACCCTTGTGGTTATTGGTGGTGTAATTGCGACAAATAGTGCCATTGATAATCATTGACGTGTATTAATTTCTACAAACAACTTGCAATATGGCAACCCAAAAAAATAAATAAAAAATTGCAGATTCTTTTTTTTTTCTCTTTTTTTTTTAGATTAAACCTTGTGGTAAAACATTGCATGCCTAGTGATACCATATTATAGGTGGGACAATTACCCATGTTTTTTTGTCTTGATCCCAACGATAGAATAAAAGATCGTTAGGTACTGCAAAGAAGCAAGATTCCTCGCATCTTTTGGCTCTGTCATTTGATGTAGATATGTAAAGGAGGTATTCCTTGGAGGAGAATTCACTAACTCTTCCAATGCACGTCACTGGTGGCCATATATTTTTTCTATGACCATAAGGAGGCAGAGTAATCTCAGTTTCATTTTTAGGAGTAACAAGCTTTGATACCTCATAGGCCTTGTTACCTGAACATTTAACATAGATGTCTCCTTCTGCCTGAGTATTGTATACATACATTTTGGAAGGAGAACACGTGCCTGAATCCCAACATGTAAACAGCATTGACAGCACAATGGCAATTGTTAGGTGGAAGTTTTTCATGGTTAGAAATTACCTTGTTCTGATGAACAGAATTCATTTTCCACTATATATTCAGTTCATGGACTTTGTCATTTATTGTTTCTGTTACAATAGGAGCTATGAGTTTACATAGCGTTAGTGAATTACATTTAATGATACATTTACTACTTCACATTTATATTTTTGCTAATACTAACGTTGAGCATCAAATGTAGCCCAGTAGTTATTACTTGTTAATGAAGAGAAATTGGGCCTCCATTATTTTCTTAAGATTGGCCCAATGCAGTCAAAAACATTTTTGGGTCTAAAAGTCTTTGGGTTGCTGATTCATGAGATACATGTTTCCTCCTCAATTGTTAGATCACTTCTTCACCAAAATATTAACTTATCGATCAACAGGTTCAAGTAGCGAAGTTTCAAATTCGAGTTATGGAATTGGAGAAAAAGGTATTCAGACGGATCGGATAAAAAAATATAGGGTTAATTTTAACAATTTATAACTATGTATTAACGGTAGTACATAGTTATAATATTAAAATTATACTTTCTCCACTTTCCATATTAGTAAATAGTGTTGAAGAGAGAGAAAAAAAAGTGTAATTTTAGTGTTATAACTTATAACTATTTACTACACTTAGGACATGTTTGGTGCGATGTATAAGGCCTGACAGTATAAGCTTATACTATACGTTATGACATTTTCAATTGTTTGGTGTGACCATCGTATAGTATAAGCTTATACAACAGAATCTCTTAATACATCAAAATGATGTATAACTTAATCCGACCTAAGGGGAGGGATAAGGCCTGATAAGAGGTTGGTGTATTAACATTGTTGACCAATGTAATTCTAGAAAATTAATATATTATTTTAATATTAATATATTAATATAAAAATTAATTTTTCAATATAATAATTTTTAAAATATTGAATTTTTTTTTTATAAAAATTAATTTATGTTTTGGACACTGATCAATAAATTTTTATAAAAATTAATATCATATGACATTTTTTGACGAATTATATAAATTCTTTAATAAATGATATTTTTATTAAAAATATTTATTTTTATCCTAATTAGTATTATACAGTGCATTACCAAATATTAGCTGATATTATCTTATATAATATATTATTTTATACAATATCGTGTCAAACGCTGGATAGTATTAAAATTCAATCAAGTCTTATATAATCAGGTATTATACTATCAGACTTTATCCTATACTATACAGCAAACATGCCCTTAGTATATAGTTATAGATTGATAAAAGGACATAAATTACATCATTTAAAAGGACAAATCATTTTTCCAAAAATATATGGAAAAAATACTTCTCATATTGTATGGAAAGTCTTTTCTCCTATTCTATGATAAGTCTTTTCTCCTACCACCTTCACTTTGATGTCCGTGTCAATCATTTTTTTTTTTTTCTTTTTATGTTTTTTCAAGATAGACTCCACTTCTTTTTCTCTCAGTAATAAAGGTTCAACTTCTCAAGAGAAGTTGCAAGCACAAAATATATAGGGTAAACCAGGAAAAAAAACAAAATGCATGATTGTATATGATAGAAAAGGTTTTGGATACATATATCATACATGTATAATAATAATACACAAATATATATCAAGTCTCGAGTACTATACATTAAAATTGATCTTCAATATACCATTTTTAATTTACTGGGGTATAGCCAAAAGGGCTTGGGATTGCTTCTCATAGCGGAAACCATTTGCCTTGGAATCATCAGCAGACCACACAAAAACACCATGAAGTTTTTTCTGAATTTTGAGCCTATGGCAAGCTGTGAAGAATCCATTATCTGGTGACAACCCACCACTCCCATCACTAATGAAGCTCACTAAGACCTTCCCACCATTGTAATTTGAACTTTGTATGTTAAAGTAATCAATAAACTGTGACACGCTTGTGCCTTTATCATATGCATAAAACTGGAAGTTAACATAATCTATGAGGTGCCCATAACTCTTCCACAATGCCATGTAGTGACTCTGAACTTGTTCATCATCAAATGGAGCAATAGAAGCAAAAGTTATGACCCCATTTGTTTTGAGAGTTTTAATTAGTTTCCCCACACACTCAGCAAAGGTATCAGGTTCTGACTTGAAATGCTCATAGTCAATGTCAATTCCATCCAAATTATAGTCCTTGATTATGTTTGTGAGTGAAGAAACTGCATTTGAAACCCATGAATCAATTGAAGATGGATCAAAGTAAGCAGAGCCACCTCCAACACTGTCTCCTCCAAGACTAAGTGCAACCTTAACATTTGAATTCTTACTCTTGATGGAAGAAACTTTGGAGGGGCTAAGGTTTTGAGTGTCCCAAAAGATGTTAAATTTTCCATTGGTTGGAGAAGGGGAAGATGATGATGTGTCATAGTCTATGGCGAAGGAGAGAATGAAGTGGAATTGGACATTTGGGTTAACAGGGACATCTGAAAATTTTACATTGTTGAACTCAGCTCCAATGTATTCTCTGAATATGTTTGAGCTTGATGAGGGTGATTCTCCTGCATGGGTTGATGTAAGGAGTAAGAAGAAGAAGAAAGTTTTAAGGGTGAAAATGGTAAAGCAAAGCTTGGGAATGGGAAGTTCCATTGTCATGCTACTAATGTTTATAGTGCTATGCTATGAGGTAATCAAGCATTGCTTTGATGGGT
Source organism: Gastrolobium villosum (assembly GCA_032173675.1). Lineage (NCBI taxonomy): Eukaryota > Viridiplantae > Streptophyta > Magnoliopsida > Fabales > Fabaceae > Gastrolobium > Gastrolobium villosum. The sequence goes on along the minus strand of JAVKPL010013677.1, from coordinate 24,462 downwards.
TTATATAGTAATGTAACATAGTTTATGGATGATGAAGTGCAAATATAAAATTGGATGCATGCCGTAACCATATGTTGGTCCTTTATTTATTGTATACTAAATTGGTTTCACATATTGAAGACACGTCCTTTTCCCACTGAAAATTAAAATATAGGATTTATCATCTATCATTTAACATGACCACAAAAATTTTCCTACACACAACATTTTGTGGGGCCCGCAACAAAAAAAAACTCCCGCACGTAAAACTAATCTCTATAACATAACACAACCACTTTTCCTACAACATAACTCTTATAAAACCCTAAAATATATTAGCCTTTGTTGAATCTTGTTTTGTTGCTTTTGTTAGTAGAAAGACAGATTCACAGCCAATCGCGCGCCTCCCACTTCTGAATTTTCTTCCCACTGCCTTTCGATCTAGTTTTGATCATTGTACAGAAAGTTGATAGTAGCCTACTTCATTATACTTTGATTCATTTTATGGTTAGTGGGGGTGATATTAAAAACATGATGCCTTAATTATTATCTTGAGTTTGTGTTTGGAATCATTCAAAATTAAAAATAATTTGATTTAGTTTTAATTGAATTGATTTGATTTACAAGGGCTCATATATACGAAGTCATTTACACTTTTTATCCAAAAATTCTACTTATCATATCCTTAAAAAATAAAATTAATATGAATTCAAGTGAATTAAGAGAAGGAGTAAAACAGAAAAATAAATAAAAATGGAGATAAATTTATCTCATGTTATAGAGACAAATACGTGAATCTCATCAACTGAAGAAAAAAAATATATATATATATATATAATTATTGAAAGGTGTATAAAAGAAAAAATTAATATCATATAACATGAGAATAAATTTTCTCAATAAAAATATATGCTGAAGAAGAAAAGAAGTGAGAAAATAACAGTTCAAGGGCCAAAGAAACAAGTTAAAAGACGTGAGGTTTTTGGTACGGCAATCCTTACTTGTAAGTTGTAAGCTAATTGTCTTGGAAGGCAAAGCGTCTCAATTCTGAATTGACCTACTTTCTTTGAATATTATTTAGGGAAAAAACTTTATTTTATTGGCAACGAAGTTACTTGAAAGTTGAAAATGTGCCAAAATAAAAGACTGGTCTAAGGCCGGTGGTCTAATAGAAAAGCAATGTTAGCCGAAGTTCAATAATTGAAGGGGAAGAGGCCCACCTTAGTGTCTGAAAGCACAGCTCAACCCAGTTGTCTTGTTCTCCTTTTAAAGCCCAACACTCTCCTTATTCAGCTATCATTAGAATAATACTACCGCATAATCTCAAGTAGGGATGTGCAAAATAACCCAAAAATTGAACCAAACCTGAATCTCTCTTAAAATAATTGGTTTTTAAAAATTAATTCATGAACCGAACCGATTTTTAAAAAACTAGTTCATGAACCGAATCAGTTTTAGAATCAGTTTAAGAACCTTTCCGAACCGAACCGAACCACTTTCAAACCGAACCAAATTAATTTTTATAACTTTATTTTTTAATTTTTTAATTTTTTTTCTTTTCAAGAGAGGGTCGACCCGAACCGGTTCCAAACCGAACCAGTTTTGAACCGAACCAAACCACTTTCGAACTGAATTAGTTTTGAACTGAATCGAACCACTTTCGAACCAAACCATTTAAATCAATTCAGTTCGATTTTTAAAAAAATATGATTCGGTTCGACCCATTCACATCCCTAATATCAAGGTGATCTAAACTTTTGGAAAAAGAAAAATGTAAAGTTATCACCATTAATTGGAAAACCAACACTTGATATTGTGATAAAATAAATGTGCATGTATGATAAGCAATGGAAATGTTAAAATTTCTTTATTAATTTTTTAATCAACGGTTATAATATGCGTTTTTCTCTCTAAAGTGTATCCTCCTTAAGGAAGTCAAAACTGTTTTAACATACTCTCTATTATACATTAGGCTTTAATATTTCTATAATAAATATAGATAACTTATTTACATTCATTCTCAAAACAATATTATTTTATGTTGAAAAAATAAAAAAATTATAATTAAAAGACTATTATAACTCTAAAATAAATTATAATTACAAAAATACCTTGATTTTTACCTCAAAACGATATCATTTTGGGCTCAATGTAAATAAGTTATCTACATTGACCGTAGAAAAAATGAACCCTATATATTATTGGGTAATTTTTTTTATTGGGTAAATTTAATATCGTTCCTATTGAATCATCTAACACGATCCACATAAAGTTAACTCAATAATAATATTATAGAGTGTTGAAGAGAGATTAGTGTATTATTAATAGGGGTGTTAATGGACCGAGTCAGGCCGAACTTTGATTTTAAAAGGTTAAATTCGTGTTTAAATGTGTCACTCTGGCTTAGCTTATTACCTTTTATAATATAATTATCAGCTTGTGGGACTTATTTATAAAAAATAAAAGTCTGGTTTAGCCTATTAAAAAAATAAGATAACAAAAATTTATCCAAACAGAATATACGATCAATAGCACTAATAATTACACAAAGATTAAATTCAATGTATATGCAAATAGCATAATGTAAAACAAAATCATTCAAAAAGTCTGTTTAATTAATAAAATGGGTTGAGGAGAGAGAGCACTACTATGAGTAGTATAAAAAATATAAATTAAAAATAAGAGAGAGTATACTATGACAGCCTAAAATGCTCTAAAGCCGAATTTTTGAATTATAACCTAAGACTTTTTTATTAAATGAGACTTTTACATATACAAACATAATTATAACATATAAACATACCTTCACACACCTCTGAACTATCACTGGGTCATTTAACACCCATAATTATTAGCATTTCTTTGGCTTAATGTCTCAACTTATCAAAAAGAAAAATACACGTATGAATTAAGTACAGGTGATTGCATTTAATTTTGTTTTATCTTTTTATTGGGAAAAGGAACCATTTATAAAAAAATAGGAATATTCTTACTACCAAAATCTCCTACTACTAACTCATCACCTATCTAATCACTATTGAATCAGAGAGAGAATACTAAAAAGTTTTTGAAAAAAGAGAAAATATTGATCCAATGGTGATTAAACAGGTAATTAAAAGATTTTAATAATAAGAATACTCTTCCTTTTTATAATGTATTTACTTGTATATTTGGACACTTTTATTCATTTACGAGCTGTCCAACTAGTGTGATAATATTTGCCACGAAATTCGAGAATTGATAAGTTACAAATTAAAATTAGGTTTTCCATCACATCTTTATATTTGATGACTTGTTCATATGTCAGGGTTATGAGATTGATGGTAGAACTTAAATTAAGTTCTTTTTTCGAACCGTCCTTTCTACAATTCTACTTAATGTAACTGGAGGAATATTGCCCGTGAATAATTTCTATTTCAATCAAACTCGATAAATTAACAACTTAACACTTGTTCATGTTTCCTGTACTGAGTTTCATTTAAAAACATAACTCAATTTTCCATATTACACTTCTATACAGACATTGCTTCCCTCTGAACTAAGAAATAAAACCCATTCATAGGAAAGATGGCAATATGCTAGGTTTTTATTTAGGGAAAAATAAATCTTATGTTATAGGAGATTTTAAATCTCATGTCATAGATACATCAAGTGTGGGACCCACCTGTTTAAAAAAATAAAAAATAAAAAAATGAGTGGCACACCTTTTTATGATGAGTGTAGGAAGAGCTCACCCCTTTTAAGTTATTCTCATGTTATATGAGATAAATTTTTCATCTTACACACTCTTCAATGGCCGTGTCACATTTTTTCTTTTTATTTTTTTATTTTTTCAGGTGGTGGATAACTTATCTCCTTTAATATGAGATTAATAAACCCTTTATTTACTTATTTATTTAGGTGTGGGGGACCATTATTTATGACCCGGAATACATGCTTGGAAGTTGGAACTTCATCAACTACCCTGAAAGCAAAATCAGACCAATCTTTATATTTTACTTTGTTTGTTGTATTCACACGGCTCTTCATCTATGACAATTTTTGAATAAGAACATAAATAACCAGCATGTTGTAACTAATCCTACTCCTAGTTGGTCTTACATAGAGTCACCGTAATTTAGTCACAGAATAAGCGGGGAAGGATGAAAGTGTTGGTTTTTTGATTGCACATCTCAACAAACCTTGAGTAACTAGTGAGTCCAGCATTGTCTTTCTTTATTATAAGTTGCAACCTTTTGGGGAGCAAAATAAACAAATTTGCCTTTGCTCAAGACTTGGGCGAAAAGGGTAAGTAGTGAAAAAAGAATCAGAACCTCGTCATGGGTAAATGTCATAGAAGAGGGGTCATCTGTTGAGAAAAACAATAGAGTGAAGAAAAGTGAAGCATACGCAGCATTAGCATAATATACTAAATGAAAAGTGTGTTCCAAGTAATAGTAATTTAAAGAAAATTCACATAACAATGAAGATTAGGGCGTTGAGTCATGAATGTATATTTTCAGCAACTGAATATATCATGTTTTAGATTCTTTTGTCATGTGGAGGATAGAATGTTTTTGTGGCATAATGTATTATAAAATGTTGGAAATGCGTAATTAAGTGCACTATAATATTTATGAGAAAATTGATCTTATCAAGTTTAATTGTTTTTTTTTTTTAAATATCAACCGTGTGTCAAACTATGTAGCACCGATACGACACGTGACACGACACGACACTCCGACACGTCAATCCTAAAAAATTATGGATTTCGACACGTTGTGTTTTAATATTAAATAATATTTTTAATTTATATAGTTTATATTTCATTTAATATTTAATAATTTAACAAAAAATGAGACTAAATTAATAATACCCATCAACACGTTATACAGATGGAAGGTTTAATAAAAAAAATAAAAACTGGGATGAGAGAGATTAATATCTAGAGAGATCAAATCATATTAGAGAGAGATCATAGAGAATGAGATACAACAAGAGCGTAATAGGAATTGCAACAATATAATAATCTTTATCTACTTAAGGGGAAAAAAGACAAAAAAATAAAATTGATATGATCAGGAAGCTTTATTAATATATTTTTAAAAAAAATAAAAAAATTAAATAAAATTAAATAAAAAAAAATTTATCAAATGTCTGTTGATCTTATCAAGTTTAATTGTCGTCGACACCGTGTCGGAGCGTTTTTTCGGACCCGATCTTCAACAAGTGTCGGTGCTTCCTAGGTGTCAAGTCCTAATGGACCAGCAGTTTCAAGCTCAAAAGCACCGACACGTTAAAATTTTCAAAATGTGCTTGTCGGGACACGTGTTCGACATGCGATTAATATTTTGGGACACGTTTCGGACACGTTTTTTTTTGGACACGCAAATTTTACTTTATTAATTAAAAAAAAAAATCAATTATAAATCAATTTTTTTTGTCTTAATTTTATTTTATTATAAAAAATAAAAAATATTTATAAATTAATTTTTTTATATTATGAAATTTGATTGATTATATAACTTATTATGGACTGTTATATCTATTAAATTATATTATATTATATATTAAAAATATTATTTAATATCAAAACGTGTCCCAACGTGTTAAAATATGTCATTTTTTAAAATTAACGTGTCGGCGTTTCGTGTCGTGTTCCGTGTCAATCTCCGTGCATCATAGGTTTCAAGTTTGTGCTTCACTATCCTCCCCAAAAATCGCTACTTTCAATGTTGCAATCCCTTATTTTTATTTTTTGGGCAAATCAAATTCAAATGTCTAGCTAGGTCGCCATTAAGAAAGAAGAAACATTTACTTTTTTTTTTTTTTTTTTTTGATAAACTAACATTTACTTTTGTTTAACTTTCACTAGGAAGTGTGTCTTTTTTAATCCTAATCACACAATTTACACTAAATGCCATGCTATATCCAAAAGAATAATAATTAAACTAGCAATCATAAATTGAATATACTCTTTTATCGCTATCAGGTATCCAATTTGGGTTACTTAAATTTTGGTTTTAATTAAAATGGAAATTCCCCACGGCCATCCCTAACGTACTTGATCGGTCAACTTATTATTCTATATAGAGTTAAGTACTATTTTGGTGCTGCAGTCCAATAATTTTGGAAAGTAGAGTCCATCTCACAACCTTATCATTATTATACAAATTAATCATTATTATACAATTTAGGCTTATGCAAGCAACCACACGGAGATATCCTTGAAATTAAAGAACACGACCACAGTTTTCAGACTAACCATATATTGTCATTTACTTATTAAAGTGAACTTGAAGTTATCTTTGGGATCTGGGTGGTTGTTAATTTTTGTTTTGTTTTGGGACAATAAGTGGGTTTTGTCATCTTAACAAAGTTCCTTTCAGTTTAAATGCTTTGCATAACTTAAAGGAATTTGGGTTTTAGTGTACTTTAAGAAAAACATTGGAATTATATAACCGTTTCATCAAAATAATAATAATTAAAATTGTGACACAATGTATATTATGAATCATAAAATTGTTAAATTTTTCTCTATTAAATTTTTAATTAACAACTTAAAATTATACCTTCAATCTATAAGAATAAAAAATACATCTTAAAATATAATTTTCATACTCTTCAATTAAATTCCCGGGTTTTCGTGGATGTCTCGAGGGAAACGCGCCTTATCCCTTGAGTTCAAACAATTAATACAACTCAGACATGACAATGCTATTTTAATCCGAATTAATTCAACCAAAAATTTAAATTAGTGTGTAAGGTTGCATTAATGATTTATCTCCAACATATCTTCTCACACGAAAGAAAGTGGAGGGTGAAAATTGAACCCGTGACCGAAGTTCCACAAAAGAAAGTGGGGGACGGTGATTGAACTCGTGACCTTGGGGTCACCTATGTTGCACCGACACTGACACCGGACACAATGTTATATTTTGACACGATAGAACACGTTTTGATATTAAATAATTTTAAATATATAATATAATTTATATTTATTACATATAATAGTCCATAATAAGTCATATAATCAATAAAATATTCAAATTTCCTAACATAAATATAAACAAAAAAGATTTCTCATACCTTATTAATTTTTCATATCAAATTCCATAATAATAAAAAAAAAATTGATTTATAATTTTTTTTCATGTTTAGTTAATAAAATAAAATTTAGACCTTAAAAAAAATGTGTCGGATGCGTGTTGGGACGTTGACTGCGTGTCAAAAAAAGTTGACCGAGTGTCGAAAAAGAGTGTCGGAGCGTTAACCGCGTGTCTCACAATATTGACCGCGTGTCGGAACGTGTCGGAGCATGTCGGTGTCCGACACGCATTTTTTTAAAAAAAATTGTGTGTCCGTGCTTTATAGGTGATCACTGAAGCTCTGATACCATGTAAAGAACTAATTCAACTTAAAACCTTAAGATGATGGGTGGGGGCCCAAAATCTTAAGATGTTGGGTGAGAGCCTTTTTAATGGTTTATATTATTCTCTAACACCCCTCACACAATAGCTTTTTGGGCTTGAAGCATAGATATTGCATAAGCCCAATTTTTAATTTTTTTTGTTTTACTTTATACTTATTTTAAATCCACAAGTGAGGGACGGTAAGGATCGAACTCGTGATCTTGTGGTCACTAAAACTTGATATCATATAAAGAACCAATTCAATCAAAAATCTTAAGGTATTGGATAATAATTTTTTATTGATTAATATTATTCTCTAACAAATTCTTCCATTAATGCGACATTAGAACAACATAATAAGGGAATAAAATGCCAAGAAAAATCAAGGTAGATAAAAGGCTATAGTGCAAAGCAAATCAATCATATGTCTAAATTAGATATATTAGTTGATGTGAAGTTGGATAAATATTCATTCATTTTAAAACATCTTATAGTCATACGATCGAGGAAAAATATTTTCGGTATTACGAATTTAGTATATTTTTTATGAAATGGAAAAAATAACATATTTATATTATCATTATTTTTATTATTTATATTTTTATGATTATCTTTCTCTTTGGAAAAAATAACGAATTTAATATTCCCATTGCACCAAAATCCTACTACTCCATATGATGTTACCATGCACCAAAATCGAGGAGCTAAACTATTCAGCAATGAGAAGAAAAAGAAAGAAAAAAAAAATGGATTAGTTGGAATTGTAAAAGCCATTCCCCATGTGCCTCAGTCACTCTACTCTAATCCAATGCTGCAGTACACTGTAGACTCCACATTCTGTCTTCTTTAGTAATCCGTCAACTTTTTATTTCCACTTCAAGGCAATCCCTCTAATATGTTTATGTTACTTTTCCATCCGAAATACCGAATTAATGTGTTATTACGTGCAAGTGCTTTTATTATGTGAATTAATGTTGTTACCTTAAAAATTACACTTTTTACATTTTATTATTATTATTATTAAATGAATTTTATTTAGATTTCACTACATAATATGACCTTACTTATTGTGAGATAAGATATTGTAACAACTAATTAGTATTGCTATTAAGGTTATTACCAATCAATTTTATCTTTAGATCGATTATGCTGATCCAATAGTTATATTTATTTTCATCTTTGTATGGTTATGATTCCCCATATTTAAAGTGAACGAATTAAATATGAGAAATCGTAACCATATAAAGGTGAAAATAAATATAAATTATTAAATATGGAAAACTATAACCATATAAAGATGGAAATAAATATAACTATTGGATCAATATAATCGATCTAACGGTGAAATTGATTGGTAGTAATATTGATAGTAACACTAATTGATTGTTTAATAAAATTCACATAAAATTTATTTATTAAGAACGAGTATATTATTAGTATTTTGCTTAAAATAATATTAGGAGTCGGTAATCTTTCATTGTAAGTAAAACACCAAAAGGTCCGGTCGATGTTCATATTTGTTTTCTAGCTGGGTATTGAGTTGTGGGCCGGCTGTGACAAATTTTGCAATGGCCCCTTGGCATGCTATTTGTGGCCACTTTTCCTCAATAATAGGAACCCTCATTTTCATGCGCTTCTTGACTCTTTAGAGTGATTAACAGATTAAGAATCCAAAATAGTAACCCAATCACCTAAATATGTATAAATAATTAATTAAATGTGCTAACAGTGTTTTAAAACCCGGCTAAACGACACTCGGTGAAGTTATATTATTTCAACTCTCAGAAATCGATGGACCGGTTGACCCGGCCGAAACCCAGCGACCCGGTGACTCGGTTGACCCGGGTTAGACCGGTTATTCTTTTTTTTTTTGGTAATTTTTTTTTGTTGACGAGAACTCTTCAATTAAATCATATTCATATTTTATGATGAATAAGATTAAAAGTAAGGTGAAAATAATAACGTATTTTAGATTAGTGCAGTTCGTTTATGTAATTTTACATCCTTTAAAATAATACACACTTCTTTCAATAATTAATTAATTGTTGTTGTTGTTGTTGGACTAACAATGTAGTGTTGGGACAAAAGGGCATTTAACTTATATTGCAGTTTGCTTACCAAAAAAAACTTATATTGCAGTTTTAATCCAATATTATAATATGGTCTAAAAAAGGATATATAATATTTGCTATCATTGAAAATCAAATTATTTTTTGAAGCTCATTGATAGTTTTCTTATGTGAATTTTTATTAATATAAATAATATTTTTATATTTTTAACGGCCGAAGAATACCTTTCAATTTATTCAAAAAAAAAAAACAAAAAAAAAAATAAAAGAGTGTAGTGTTGGGTGTTTCAGTTTTCAACATTGTTCGAAAAAGATATTTCCTATTACGTGCTTGTCTTGTTTGTAACGGTCGCATGAAGCCAGAAACGTCCCAACTTAAACGCCGTTATCGTTGCCCTTCATCGTCAATTGCCGTCCCATTGTTTTCAAACTTTTCCTACATCATAACGATAACGCCTTCCATTTCTTCTTCAGTTACCTTTTCCACAACAGAGACACACACTCTCTCTGTTTCTATGAGTCATATTATATTAACGATTAACCATTAAATAAATAAACTAAAACAAATGGTTCTGAAATGAAGTATCTTAGACTCTTCGATTCTCTCACTGCAAATTCCATCTGAATCAAACAGTATAACCTCATTCAAACATCGGGATTTCATTCTCTGTGTTTTTCCACCGTAAGTTCGGATTTCAATTCCACACTGATTTTATTTTATTTTTATTTCAATCTCATTGTCACTCACATTCACACAGAAAAAATGGCGGATCGCGGCAGATTCTATTGTTGAACACGGTTTGAACTGTTTTAGATTGTTTTTGTGAAATGGAGGCTCAGCAGAGGAGAAGTGGATTGGTGCCGTTGTCGCCGTCGCAAACGCCGCGCTCCGGCGAAAAGCCGGCGCGAGATCTGCGATCCGCGGATTCTAATTCGAGTGGTAACAAGTATGATAAGGACAAAGGCGTCAATGTGCAGGTCCTTGTTCGTTGCAGGTCACTGAGTCAAACTCCGAGTTCACTTCATTGAGTTTAGTTTGTTTACGACTCGCCAAAATTAACTGATTGCGTTTTGCTTCTTCTTCTTTTTTGGTTTTGTTGTCGTTTAGGCCATTGAGCGAAGATGAAGCGAGGTTGCATACACCGGTGGTGATTTCGTGTAACGAAGTTAGAAGAGAGGTTTTCGCTGTACAGAATATAGCCAATAAGCAGATCGATAGAACCTTCGCATTTGACAAGGTTCTTTGCTTGTTTTGCTTTCTTATATGATTTTATGATTTCTGCATTCTGATTTCCAGAAAATAATAAGATTCTTGAATTGAATGTGAAGTACTCTCACTCACTCAGCTTCATTCACTATCAAACATAATCTTCAACATTGTTGTTATTTTTGGAATAGGTTTTTGGTCCTAACTCGCAGCAGAAAGAACTTTATGAGCAGGCAGTGTCTCCTATTGTGAATGAAGTGCTTGAGGGCTATAACTGCACCATTTTTGCGTATGGTCAAACAGGGACAGGGAAGACATACACAATGGAAGGAGGTGCAAGAAAGAAGGTTAGTTCATTTAGCCTGAGTCACTCTTTACGGGGCGTTTGGCGAGGAGAAATTTTCAAGAATATGTTGAAAATATTCAGTTTACGATAATATCTGAAAATTTAAAATTTAGATAAATTCAGTTTGTTCGGAATCCTGCACAATGCCAGTTACCAAACGCCTCCTTATAGTATTTCTCATTGCTTTATATTGAGTCCATTCCTCTCTGCTTTTTTTTTTTCTTCTGTAGAATGGAGAATTTCCGAGTGATGCTGGTGTCATCCCTAGAGCTGTGAAAGAGATTTTTGATATGTTAGAAGCTCAGAATGCTGAGTATAGCATGAAAGTAACGTTTCTAGAGCTTTACAATGAGGAGATAACGGATCTTTTGGCCCTTGAGGAGACTTCAAAATCTGTGGATGACAAATCTAAGAAACCTATAGCTCTCATGGAGGACGGGAAGGGGGGTGTTTTTGTCAGAGGTTTAGAAGAAGAGATTGTTTGCACTGCAAATGAAATTTACAAGATATTGGAAAAGGGTTCTGCAAAAAGGCGAACAGCTGAGACTCTTCTTAACAAACAAAGTAGCCGCTCTCACTCCATATTTTCTGTCACAATTCACATTAAGGAGTGTACTTCAGAAGGTGAAGAAATGATTAAATGTGGGAAGCTAAACCTCGTCGACCTTGCTGGCTCTGAGAATATTTCACGTTCCGGTGCAAGAGAGGTATCAAATGACTATGCTAGTTTTTAAGTTTGGTCGGTGTACATTTAAATGATATAATTTGGAATAGTATGACAGCCTTCTTGTTTTGTGCATACGTTATGGAAAACTAATTTAATCTAATTGCAAGATTATCGATATTGTAAAAATTATACCCCTTGACTCCATTATAAAAATCAAATTACCCCCTTGTATTTTTATTCCTCTACAGTTCAGGTATTATCTCACTCTGACTTACTCTGCTACATTTGTCTGAAAAGATTGAAATGTTTTAGCTTTTTTGAGCTTCACTAGAAAGAAAATACTTGCAGGGTAGAGCAAGGGAAGCTGGGGAGATAAATAAAAGCTTGCTTACACTAGGTCGAGTGATTAATGCTCTAGTTGAGCACTCCGGTCATGTTCCTTATAGGTATGAATAGCTGCAATTCATCTGGTTAATTCTCATTGGCATTTTTTGATTCTATTTTCAAACCTGGAGATAATGCTTTTTGTATTATGATGTCTCATTATATCAGGGATAGCAAATTAACAAGACTTCTAAGGGATTCCTTGGGCGGTAAAACCAAGACATGCATTATTGCCACAATATCGCCTTCTATTCACTGTCTGGAAGAAACTCTTAGTACCCTGGATTATGCAAACCGTGCCAAAAATATCAAGAACAAACCAGAGGTGACTTTCATAGTTCCTACTTCTTTTTTGGTCAACCTTGCCATGCTTTATGTATCTCGGATCTGCAGTGCAACATATCTAATAGTTTGAAGTTGATTACTTTGTTAGGTAAATCAGAAGATGGTGAAATCTGCACTGATTAAGGATTTGTACTCTGAAATTGACAGACTGAAGCAAGGTTTTTAACTATTAACAGATTAAGATAGTTTCTATTACTCAGTCACTTCGCATTCTCCCTCTTTCACTTTTTTCCCTGAAGAGAGAGAAAATAGCATCATGTGGATAAACTATTTTTCCTTTCACAGTTCAGTGCTAAATGTTGTATTTTTCACATATGCTGTACAGAGGTGTATGCTACAAGAGAGAAGAACGGAATCTATATGCCACGTGATCGTTATCTTCATGAAGAAGCGGAGAAGAAGGTTTCTTTACCCTATTTTAATATGAATTGGAACTACAGTTATACTTTTGAATCATTGCTATTACTAAATCTATGTTCTCTAGGCCATGGCTGAAAAGATAGAACGCATGGAACTAGAAGGAGAGTCCAAGGACAAGGTATATTCAATCATAAATTATTCCAATATAGTTATTATGATTGCTTGTTTGGGTATTGAAATACGTCCCATAACTTGTGAGCAGCAACTGATGGAACTTCAAGAACTCTACAATTGTCAGCAACTTTTGACTGCTGAATTAAGTGACAAACTTGAAATAACCGAGGTAAAAAGTTCGTAAAGAGGTAGCCGTACCTTACTGATTTTTCTTTTGTTGTAAGCTTCTGATCTTGTTCAAGAGTTAAATTTACTTTTGGCATATGCTATCTCAGAAAAGTCTGGAAGAAACTGAGCGGTCTTTGTTTGATCTTGAGGAAAGGCACAAACAAGCAAATGCAACAATTAAGGAAAAGGAATTTCTGATATCAAATCTACTGAAATCTGGTTAGACTATTGTAATCATACCATTTATTCAAAATCATTTCTCTTGTTGTTGGGGTATTCCTTTTACCATACTATTTATGAGTTGGTTGCTCAAAATCATTACTCTTGTCATTCCAAAGTAGTATGTAGTACTTTGTACTTTGTTTGATTTATTCTCTATTCATGCTTTTTCCAGAAAAAGCACTAGTGGAGCATGCAATTGAGCTAAGAGAAGAGCTCGAGAATGCTGCATCAGATGTGTCAAACCTGTTTTCTAAAATTGGTTAGTATTATTCTTTAGTGATTTTTCTTGTTTACTATCAATGGAAGGGAGGAATACATGGCTCTCTGTCATGAAGGATATGTTTGCTCATAAATTGTGTTTTTAAACCTTAGAGCGGAAGGATAAAATTGAAGAAGGAAATAGAATAATTATTCAGAAATTCCAGTCTCAGTTAGCTCAACAGCTTGAAGATTTGCACAAGATAGTTGCAGCATCTGTAACGCAACAAGAGCAGCAACTGAAGGAAATGGAGGAAGATATGCACTCTTTTGTATCAACAAAGGCAGAGGTGGGTTTCCATACGAGGCAACTATGCTTGTTACTTGTATTATTAGATTAACGAACTTTATTTTTGTATGCTTCTTGAAGGCTACCGGAGATCTTAGAGTACGGGTAGGAAAATTTAAAAATATGTATGGTTCTGGCATTGAAGCTTTGGATAATTTAGCTGAGGAGCTTAAAGGGAGTAATCAGTTAACTCTCGAAGACTTGAATTCTGAAGTAGCCAAGCATTCATCTGCCTTGGAGGATGTAAGTGTCCCTTAGTCTCTATAAATTGATTCTATTTGAGCTTTCTTGATGTGTTTAACTTAATTTTTGTGCTTCAGCATTTTAAAGGAATTGCCTTAGAAGCTGAATCGTTACTAGATGATCTTCAAAGTAGTCTCCACAAGCAAGAGGCCAAGTTAACTGCTTATGCTCATCAACAACGAGAGGTACATGATTTATGGTCTGTTGGGTGAATTTTTTGAGTTAGAGATAGAGGTGTGAAGATGGGTTAAAGTGCACACGCTACTCCTCAAAGCTCTATATTTGGCCCTAATCCGTTATGGCTTTTTTTGTGGTAGGGTCATTTTTAGCCCTAACCCTCAAAACTCTATAATTTAATGGGTTGGGTTAGGGCTGGCCCAAAGGCCAAACTTTTTCCTTTATAAAACATTTCATTATTTAAAAAACTAAAAATTATATAAATTTAAATATTTATAAATATAAAATACATTATAAAAATAATATAAGAAAAAATTGTTGTGAATTTGATGGAGAATATAAGAGAAAGTGAAATATGAAAGAAAGGAAAATGAAGTGTAGAAAGAAAATCAAAGAAAGAATAAGATAAGAATAAGTATGAGCTCTTGAACGTAAGAAAATATTATTATATTATGAATTCACCGAGAAACACTTTTTTCATCTAAGATATGTCCTTACACAGGACTCTAAACATAATTAGGGGAATAATTACAATTCAACACACCATTAGTGTGATGGTTGTAGAATACATCAAAGGTTATAGAAAACAAAGAGTTACATGTTATGAACCATGTAAAAGGTCATCCATAATATATTATAACATTCTCCCTTGGATGTATTCTACAATTCAACACACCATTAGTGTGATGGTTATAGATACATCAAAGGTCATGAAAAACAAAGAGTCACATCTTATGAACCATGTGAAAGGTCATCGATAACCCATGTGAAAGGTCATCCATAATATTTTACAATGCTCCCCTTGAATGTACTCTACAATTCAACACACTATTAGTGTGATGATTATAGAATACAACAAAGGTCATGCAAAACAAAGAGTCATGTTATGAACCCTGTGAAAGGTGATACACAATATTTTACAACAAAGATGAATTTTCCAGTAGTGATATATGTTTCAACAGATAATTTCACCTGCGCATCAATAAAAATGAACTTTCCTATTGACATCATGTTATATATCCAAATTTGTATTAAAATATATTGTATACAATGCACCTTATTAATTTTGTGGATACTTATAACTAAAAGTTTTTTGTAATGGTAATAGTTGAAGAAAATAAATAGTTTTACTTTTTGTACCAAGAGTAGTTATTCAATCATGGTATTAAAATCATTTTTCCATTGTTACTTTTTGTTTTCCACTAGAGTTGTTGTATTCAATTATGACTCTTGGTGAGAAAATTTTTATTTAATGACATCCTTTTAATAATGAATTCAGTAAAGGTAGTAACTAAAATTTCACTCATATTAAAATGTTGTTTACGTTTTCACTTATATATATGTGTACAAATATTATTTTATTAAAAAAATTATTAAAAAATTATAATTTGTATAAAATATGTTAAGAAAATTTTAAATATTTATTTGTTAAATTATTTTTTAATGTATTGAATATGATAAAAAAATTATGAAATTGTAATTTTGAATGGCCCGCGGGCTAGCCCTAACTCATAGTGTTTTTTTGGCTCGTGCGGTTTTTATTATTGAGATTCATTTGGCTTTACAGGCTTTTTGGTCCTAGCCCGTAAGGTTTAATGGGACGGGTTGACCATTATGACATGATAGTAAATTTTCTGCCTTTGCAATTTGCATGTAGGCACATGCCAGAGCAGTGGAGACCACACGAGCAGTATCTAAAATAACCGTGAACTTCTTTGAGACATTAGACATGCATGCATTCAATCTGACCCAAATTGTGGAAGAAGCACAATTTGCCAATGATAAAAAATTGTGTGAACTTCAAAAGAAGTTCGAGGTGAGTGCAGTGTGCTTTATTTCAGAACTGCAAAATTCATGATTGGATGTTTATTGTACTACTTTTTTAACTTCGACAAATTTCATTCTTTACTGGGCGTAGGAATGTACTGCGCATGAAGAAAAGCAACTACTGGAGCAATTGGCAGAAATGCTAGCAAGCTCAAATGCTAGGAAGAAAAAACTGGTAGCTGTTGCTTATAGACATTCTAAGCTTACCTACAGTAGCTTCCATAACTACCTTAGTGTGAGGTCTTAATATTCTTTTCTTTTCTTACCTTAGGTTCAACTGGCAGTTGATGATCTTCGGGAGAATACAAACAGTAATATCAGTAAACTGCGGCAAGAAACATTAACCATGCAAGATTCAACTTCTTCTGTTAAAGCAGAGTGGAGAGTTCACATGGAAAAAACAGAATCCAACTATCATGAGGATACTTCTGCAGTAGAATCTGGAAAGGAAGACCTTGTGGAGGTTCTTCAGAACTGGTATGAACGTACTGGGATAATGCAAACTTTATCCTCTACTGTATTCTCTTCTGTTCACTGAGCCCTACTCTGAACAAACATTGCAGCCTCAGCAAGGCAGAAGTAGGTGCACAACAATGGAGAAATGCTCAAGAGTCCATGCTTGGGCTAGAGAAGAGAAATGCTGCTTCCGTGGATACTATTGTTCGGTAGGTTTTTCATACTCTGTTGGGATCAAAACTGTCTATATATTTGGTTCATTTTTCCCCCAATTGCTTTCGATCAGGGGCGGAATGGAAGCTAATCAAGTCCTCCGAGCCCGATTCTCTAGTGCTGTGTCAACTACACTTGAAGATGCAGAAACAGCAAACAAGGATATGAACTCATCCATTGAATGTCAGGATTTAGTCTCATACCTATGCATCATAAATGCCTTGGTTTAATCATACCATAAATACCAATTAAAAAGTTATTTACGCTTGCAGATTCGTTGCAACTAGATCATGAAGCTTGTTGGAATCTGAACTCTATGATTAACCCATGCTTTGGTGACTTAAGAGCATTGAAGGTTGGTCATCACGACAGAATTGAAGAGATAACTGAAAATTCAGGGAAATGTCTTCTTTGTGAATATGTGGTAAGAGACTTCACGCACAATTTCCTTATAGTATCTATATATGTAAAGATTCGGGTGTCAAACAATCGTCATCTTTTCAGCCAAGTAGTTAGAGAAAAGCAACTATTTTTAACATGTAGAGTATGAAGTATTTCACATGAAGCACCTATTTTTGTGCTCCACGAAATGGGAGTTATCTTTGGCTTCTGGATTCTAATTTTTTTTAATTTGAAACTACCATGTGAAATACAGGTAGATGAACCATCCTGTTCAACACCAAGAAAGAGATCCTTCAATTTACCCAGTGTTTCATCCATAGAAGAACTAAGAACCCCATCATTTGAGGAATTACTGAATTCATTCTGGGATGCTAAATCTCCAAAACATGCAAATGGTGATGTTAAATACATTGGGGCATATGAAGCTTCTCAATCAGTTAGAGATTCCAGAGTTCCTCTCATTGCTATTAACTAGGATAGCCGAAACTCTGTAAATAGCATATTGTTCAAATATAATTCTATAGAAGTGAAGTATTCATTTTGCTTTTTTTTTTTTTTGGATAGAGAGCAAAAAAGAAGGAAAATAAAAAGGATACTGTTTGGGAAGGCAGAAATATGTAAAGGTTACCTTTTTTTGCTTCCTTGTACATCTATTATTGATGTCAACTGAAATTGGATCATATTATGATTGTGGCGGGTTTGTGTTGAATCTCAAGCGTTCCTTAACAATTTTATTATCGCGGCAAATGAGAGAGGTGAGGGAGGGTATTAAGTGGCTTGAAGTATAAAAGTTCATTGGTTTCTTCCAGTAAACTAATCACTTACATTTCATTCAATATAATACATAAAGTTTCTGAAATCATTTCAAGTGAGAAGACTCCATATGTTGTTTTAGGAGGAAGAAGAGCAAGTAATTGAGAGAAATTTTTATATACCTGAGAGCATTATATCAGTCCACTAAAAATGATACATAAAACAGAATATGAATATATGCCATTAAAATTAAACTTAAAATGTCATATAATAAAATTTACATTAGTGTGAACTGTGGAGATTATTACTCTCAAGTGCAATAATGGGATCAATTAAAGCAAGTGATAGCAAGGCAATTTTAATAGATGCCTTAGTAACATAAGATGATTCGAATTGTTTGTTTGTTTTTGTTTTTTGTTTTTATTTTTATTTTATTTTTTTGTTGTGGACATTCAAATTGTTTGTTATCATTTCTCAATTGTTACCCATAAATGTCACTAACACACAAGGTTTTCAGGACCTTCACTGATTTGCATTATAAACTATGAATAAATTTAATTACAACGTCCACCAAAAAAAAAATTAATTACAACAACTATCAACAAATTTAAACCACGCTTCTTCTTTTTTTTTGCCAATTCCTTTTAAGTTGTGCAGACAATTGATTAAATATTTTTGACAAATGATCAATCAACTACCCACTATTACTTCAATAACAAGTGATTGATTGTAAGTAATTAAGTGGTTGAATCTTTTTAGTAGTTTGATAAATGTAAATTTGTGAAGATTCTATGTGAAATTCCACAGCGTAAATAAGATTTCTGTTGATCGTTGCTCTTGCTTGGAGGTACGTTTTTAAGTTGCAACTTGCTACATCGAACAAGCTCAGCAGTCTCTAAATATAGTCTACCACGTGTTAAAACGAGCCACCTTGTTATTAGCTGTTGAATTTCCACAAACGAATCTCTAAGATAACAAAACAAAGAAGACAGCTAACAGTTATAAACATACACCTAACTCTTAACAATATAGCAGCACCAATTAACTGTAGTTCAATATGCCACTCATCATTGTCAAGACTCATAAAACACCACAGCATAAAAATATCAATCAAGAAATAATCAGAATTTTTTCTTAGTCGTAATCTGAGTCGACCATTTTTTATTTTATTTTTGGATTATAATGGGAATCAAACACTACACACATTTTTTCTAGGCTAGACCATTTTAACTCGAGGGTTAAAAAATATTTAATTGTGTTTTTTATTTGGGCGTCATTCAACTAGAAGTACTAAAATCTTGATCCAAATTGGATTGAACCATATATACAGATAAAAAAAGAATATTGAGATGCAGTAAAACAACGCCATATTTAGCTCCTTGATCCATCTCAACGTATACAAGGAGCTATACTTGAGATCACTATATATTTTGACCAAAAAGCAATTATTTATTGGGTGCAAAATCATAAAGACGGGATCTTAACCAAATTCCATGAACTTCAACATGATTACATTCTATTCTATCTTCCCGATCAAATCAATGTACAAGAATACTGTGCCCGGAATATATACTACCACAGCTACAACCAGTATAACTGAGCTCTTGAATGCTGACAGACCAAAACCTGCAGAAACACGTCTGTCATTGCTTCAGTCACAAGTTGAAACCAATTGGTAGAATTTTACAAATAAAGGGAGATTACAAGAGAAAATGAAGACACCCCCCACCCCCCCAAAAAAATAAAATATATATAACAGAGACTGTACTTTATATCCAATTGTGCATAAAGATCTTAATTCAAAGAAACTTCTAAAAACCACCCCAGCAGGTCTCTTTCTTTTAGTTGCATAGTTCACAAACAAGGGTATTATAATATATAAAAGGCAATTCAAACATCAAAGTGAATTTGCAATCAGAATAATGCCATGATGTAAAGAACTACCTGGAGAATTCATCACAATAAGCTTGCACTCATTAGTTCAACAGGCCTTTCTCGCCCAAATGATTCATCATCAAAATCTTCATTTGTTGAATTTTCTTGGCATAACGATTTATTCTCTTGAGTGGGATTTAAGCAAGGAGCATCCCAAACCATTGAATTACCCTCACATACATTGGCTTGTTTGGAAGCATGATGGACATCAACATTGTCCTCCGCATTTAGCCTTGTATTATTAGAAATAAGTTCCATTCCCTTACCATTATCAATGCTTGATGGATCCACATTGAGATCTGAGCACAAATCATATCCACTTTGCTCCCCAGTTCCATTACAAGCAACAGGTACTGTTCCTTGGTCAGATTGATCTGCTGCATCTTTCTTCTGCCTTTTCCATTTCTTTGTAGATGAAGTGCCATCATCCTCAAAATCTTCCTCTTCTCTTTCTCTATGCAAATAAACCCACAATTTCCTTTCACCATCAAATTGTACACAAGGATCGCGTTCATAATGTAATCGATCCAAGGCCCCACTAACTACTTGGTTAATTTGGGCATCAGATACATCTTCAACAATATATTGAGAATCTCTAATTAATGTGCAAACATCTGCTCTAGTACCAATACTTCCAGGCAACCTGGCAGCTGCATCTCTGACAAGACAAAGAATTGTAACATGTGGTGGTCGATCACGTTTCAACATAAAATGGTCTCTGGCTTTTGATGTTGGCTTACCACCACACCTTCTCAAGGGTGCAACAATAGATTTTTTACCATCAGCTGCAGTATAAGAGAAGGCTCTATCAGGAATCGAGTACCTGAGAACTTCCTCCTTTCGGAAATAGTCCCTCACTTCCTCAGAACTTGGGCTTATAGTGTTAAGACTCTTTTGGGCTCTAAGGTCCCTAAACCTCTCTTTCTCATCAAGGCTGACTTGCATCAAAGCCAAAGGTGGTGCAGGAAGACTTCCAATTTGTTGAAGAGTTTCTTGACCGCATTTTAGCCACTGGGCAAAGGAATCAACCAATTTGACAAGCATCTTATAAGGAAGACCCCAAGCTTCAGGAGATGTATCCTCAATGGTATCATGTTCAGATGAATTATCAGAAACTGGGCCAGTCCATGACCAACTTCTTGTAGATTTTTCATAAACTACTAGCACCTTCCAACCCTTTGCTCCTAAAGGTGCTGTTTTTGAAGAGAATATCTTCAGAACACCTCTGACTAAATCCTGCAAAGGCTCTTGTGTCTCAAGAATACAAGGATCACCAGGGTTTGATCTCACACGATTAACAATCTCCTGAATAGTCAGACATGGCATATTCAGTTGGTCAGCATGCTCACAATTGGAGACAACCTTCTCATTTGAAAGAACACAACTGACACTGCCTTCCTGTGCTTTGTCATGCTCTTCTCGAGGCTTCCCCACCTCTAAACAGTCTTCTCCAACTTGGTTAATCATTGCCATGCGGACTGCTGAAAGAAGATGTATAATGGAAAATGAGAATCCAGTATGAACAGTAGGTGTGATCAAAGTAAATGGTTTTTTATGTGGCTTAGATTCCAGCTCCATGTCTGCCACACCCATATCAGTAACTAGTGGCTCAGAATTTTCCATATGTGAACCTATCGTCAATGCTCCTGTTTTTTTCTTTGATTTTCTCCTCAAGGAACTAGAATCATCAGTTTGGGGAAGAAAGTTAGACAGAAGATCAGCACCTTCATCTCTTCCATCAAGATCTCCCACATCATCTTTCACTTTCCGCTTCTTCACTGTTGAGTTACAACCCAGTAACGGTGCCCTAGCCCTTTTATTTTGATCACCATTATATGCACCATATTTTTTCCCTTTTTTCCCAAACCTACTCTGCCCAACTCCATTACTATCCACCAGCAACCGTTTCCCAAGAGAGTCATCTTCCTCATCACCCGCATAATCATGCAAGTATTTTGACCTGGGAATGGGATGATCAAGGCCAGTTCTCCCTCTCTTCTTTCGCTCTGTATTATATGAATTCAAGTAGGTCATGTCTAACCCTTCAACAGGTTCCTGGCCATTCCGTCCCATCATGTATACCTCACTCCAATCACCATCACCATCATTAAGCTTATATGAACCTGAGGGATAGCTCTCTTCCATAATTTTATCAGCCGAATCATGCAAACGACCACCATTGCATACTTTACCCTTCTGCTTGGCTTTTGAAAGGTAATTTTCAACCTGAGGCATATGCCCCTGCTCTCCAAAGCTGCCCTTCTTTTTGGATTGTTTTGTCCCATGCTCCTTCATATCTTTCCTAACAGAGTTGGACTTCTTAGGAGCTAGGTGAGACTTCAATGATGTCAGGTGAGAACCATCAGCAGTACCCATCAAGTAAGAAAATTTGCTATGCAACAAAGGATTGTCATCGTCATCGTCATTCAATTGCTCTGATGAGTCTGATTCAGTTTCTTCACTTCTAAGAAGCATCCTGTTACCCCTCAGAGCCATTGTCTCTTGTCCTCTATTCTGTATTAAATTACCTTTGATCTTCTCTTGCAATGAATTTGTTCTGAAGTCAGAGGATAGAAGTCTATCACTCACCTGTGGTGAGGAAGACCTATAAGCCATGTAATTGAGATCAGGAGACTCCCTCCCTGTCTTCCATTTCTTGCTCTTTAGATTCCGATCATTATATTTGAATGGTGAATCCATAGCAAATTCCTCTCTCAGTGTTTTGTTGTTGCCGAAAAGTTCATTGAGATCTGATGAACCAGCCAGATTTCCTTTATGCGGTATATGTGAGCCCCGCAGTCTAGATTTCATCTGATCACCACTAAAAAATTGCTGAGCATTTTCAGGATACTTAGCCTTTCTAGAAAAATCATTGGAACCTCTCATAGAAGAGGGCTTTGCTGTTAACATTTTCATATCTGAAGATTGGTTTGGATTCCTAGCGTATGTACGCAGGTCAACCTTTGAAGACAGAGATAGACCCATCAAATTGTCAGTATCTATTTCATCACCTCTCAGAAGGTCAAGCCTCTTCCCCACTCTCAGAACACCGGACTTGTCCGTCAGGTTACCACGTAATACATTACGATTTCGTTGGATACTATGTCCATATGTCAGTTCCTCATCATCCTCACCATTCCTCAGCTGATCCCTCATCGTAAGCATTGACCCTGAATCATACCCCACTGACTTATTCTGCCTTAAAAGAGCAGTAGCTGAACCATTCATCCCAGGATCCAAAGCATGGTAAACAGAAGACAAATGACCTGCTGGATCTTTTGCTGATGGTGTCTTTGAACCAGCCAGCTTGAGTATACCCTTTGGGTTTGGCTTTCCATACTTCTCTGGTTCCAAAACTACTGCTTGTCCTCGTGAACGGACTTCTAAGCCTGTACTCACCCCATGGGAGGAATAACGACCCATTTTCCGCATGACTTTCTTATCCTTTTTCTTCCTACTCCATAAACCTTCACCGGACTCTTCACCAGACAAATCAACCTCCAAATCTTCCATCTTCTCGTGCATCAAACTTTTTTGACTTTTCATGATGTTCAAAACACGAAGCCTTTCTTGGATGCTGTATCCCCTACAATTAAGCCAAGCATCCCTTATCTGACAAAGACTGTTAACCATGTTGTTCTGATACCTCCTCAATAGATGATAGTGCCGTCGCTTCTGAAAAAAAATCATACCCTCCCTGTAAAGGGCAACTCTTGGTTCACACAATCCACCCTTAAGCATATCAAATAACCTCTTCATGGGACTCCCAAAATGCAAGTTACAACCATTAAAAAGCTCTTTCAACGTTAAAACAAAAGTCTCTCGGTCCATGTCAGGCAGATACTTAGCAAGTTCAAATCGCTCCTCCTCACTCAAACACTCATTCCACACATCCAAAGATAGTACACCTTCGAGACCTTGAAGATCATACAGTTCCAAGGGAATGCTGCAAGTCTGATTCCCAATCTGGCAAAACTCAGCCACAGTCTCACCCAATTCCAGCAAATCAAAGTCATCAGACCCTGCCCCAGAATCTGCATCATCAAAATCATCCTCCTCATCAGATTCCATACCAGTGTTACGCCGCTGAACTTCACCCTCATCGCTAGACATAGTGCCCCTACTTTGGGTCGAGAACTCGGAAATAACCCTCGACACCTTCAAGTTGTTCTTCTCAATCGCCATCCAATTGCCGCCAAAAAACCTCAAACAAATTGAACTCCCGCCGAATCAATCTCAATCCAAAACCCTAACCAACACCGACAAAAACAAAATAATATCATAACCTAACAATTTCAATACCCATAAGGGAAAAAAAAAAAAAACTAAACCCAGTAACGCATTTAAAAAAAAAAAAACCAAATTCTAGAAAAACGAGAAATATTAGAAAAGAAAAATCAAAAGTTCTGAGATTTGGGAATGGAATACCTGAATGGATCGCAGTGATAAAACTGAGGAGGAAAGGACGAAGACGAATACGAATACGAGGTGGAAAAATAAAGGTTTGAGAGCATGATTGTTACGCAGCGCGATGGAGAATGAGTATGAGGCTGTGCGAATCTCAGAAACCCTAATTAGGGTAAATGAAGCAGTTGTG
>JAVKPL010013675.1:0-76498 GCA_032173675.1 Gastrolobium villosum | reverse complement strand
GGTTTAATAGAAATCGATACCAGATAAATCAAATAATTCCACCTCCATAATAGTGTTTAGAGGCATTTCATCTTTTCGGGAAATGTTCCCTGTCTTCTGGCATCTTTCACACTTTTCAACATATTCTCTGGCATCTTTGAAAAGAGTAGGCCAGTAATACCCACTTTGCAATACCTTCTGGGCAGTTCTGTTTCCACCAAAATGACCACCGTAATCAGAATTGTGACAATGCCATAAAATCCCCTTGATTTCCAATTCTGATACACATCTTCTCAAGATACCATCAGCACATTGGAAATACAGGAATGGATCATCCCATACATACCTCCTAGCATCATATAAAAACTTTTTCACTTGTTGGTTTGTGAAATCAGGAGGTACTTTCTTGATTACCTTAAAATTTACAAAATCAGCAAACCATGGTTCCACATGCAGTGCAAAAATTGGTTCTTCAGACAATTTCACAGAGATTGCAAGAACTTGTTCATCCGGAAAATAATCGTTGATCTCTAAAGCAGGATCATCTTGTAGGTTCTTCTCTCGGATTCTTGATAAGTGATCATCAACTTTATTTTCCATCCCTGACTTGTCTTTTATCTCTAAATCAAACTCTTGAAATAACAACATCCACCTTAACAGTCGTGGTTTGGCATCTTGTTTAGAGATCAAATACTTTATGGCTGCGTGATCAGTGAAAATGATGGTCTTGGCACCAAGGAGATATGGTCTAAATTTATCAAGTGCATAGACCACAGCAAGCATCTCCTTCTCTGTTGTTGCATAGTTTACCTGTGCTTCATTCAGAACTTTGCTAGCATAGTGAATCACGTGCAACAGTTTGTTTCTTCTTTTCCAAGAACAACACCAATAGCAAGATCACTAGCATCACACATCAACTCAAATGGCATACTCCAATCAGGTGAAACCAAGACAGGAGCAGTAGTGAGCTTTTCCTTTAGCAAATTAAAGGCTTTAAGACAAGCATCATCAAAAACAAACTCATTGTCTTTCATTAGAAGTTGACTTAGTGGCTTGGCAATTTTAGAGAAGTCTTTGATGAATCTTCTATAAAAGCCAGCATGACCAAGGAAACTTCTTACGCCATTAACATTAATTGGAGGAGGTAGTTTTTCAATGAGCATTAGTTTTTCTCTATCAACTTCTATACCTTCCTTAGAAATTTTGTGTCCAAGCACAATGCCTTCTCGGACCATGAAGTGACATTTCTCCCAGTTAAGGACTAGGTTTGTCTCCTGGCATCTTTTCAGTACTTTAGATAAGTTGCCTAAGCAATCATCAAAACAAGAGCCAAAGACCGAAAAGTCATCCATGAATACCTCCAAGAACTTTTCTACCATATCTGAGAAGATTGATAACATGCACCTCTGAAAAGTAGCAGGTGCATTGCATAATCCAAACGGCATCCTCCTATAGGCAAAAACGCCAAAAGGACAAGTGAATGTTGTCTTCTCCTGATCTTCAGGAGTCACTGCAATTTGATTATAGCCACTGTATCCATCAAGGAAACAATAATAAGAATGACCTGCTAACCTTTCCAGCATTTGATCCACAAAAGAGAGAGGAAAATGATCCTTCCTAGTTGCTTCATTAAGCCTTCTATAGTCAACACACATCCGCCAGCCAGTAATTGTCCTGGTAGAGATTAATTCATCCTTATCGTTTTTTACCACAGTGACACCCCCTTTCTTTGGCACAGTTTGTACAGGACTTACCCATGCAGTATCTGATATTGAATAAATCATACCTGCATCAAGAAGTTTGACTACTTCTTTTCTCACCACTTCTTTCATCATGGGGTTTAATCTCCTTTGAGGCTGCCTTACAGGTTTGATATCATTCTCCATGAGAATTTTATGCGTACAGAAAGAAGGACTTATACCCTTAAGATCAGCCATGGACCATCCTAAAGCAGTCTTATGCTTTAAAAGAATTTCTTTCAGTTTCTTCTCATCATCAGCAGATAACCTGTTATTTATGATCACTGGATATGTTTCATTGTCACCCAGGAACATATACTTTAGGGCAGGAGGTAACTCCTTAAGATCAACTTTAGGAGCACCTATTTCTTTGTCAGAAGTTTTCTGTTCAAGCAACTCATCGGCAGCTTTAATGTCTTCCTCAAAAGGGATATGATCTCTCTCTTGCAATTCAACAGTCAATTCTTGCAAGGGAGTTTCATCTTCTTGCATCACTTCCTCTAAGACATTAATTTCAAAACAATCACTATCATCATATGGTCTTTTTATTGCATCAAAGACATTGACAGTGATTGTGTCTTCATTCATCCTTAGCACCAGCTTTCCCTGCTCTACATCAATCATTGCACGGGCTGTGGCCAGGAAAGGTCTACCCAATATGAGAGGCATTTCATTCTCTACCTCCATATCAAGCACAATAAAATCAGCCGGAAAGATGAACTTGTCAATCTTTACAAGAACATCTTCGACTATTCCACTTGGCTTCCTTAAGGATCTATCAGCAAGTTGAAGAGAAACCAAAGTAGGCTTCAATTCAGTGATCCCCAAGGCTTTACAAATAGATAAGGGCATCAGATTAATGCTCGCCCCTAAATCACACAAAGCTTTGCCAATTTTTGTATCTCCTATTTCAATTTCAATGTTGAAGCTTCCAGGATCACGAAGTTTAGGAGGAAACTTCCTAGTGATAATAGCACTGCACTTCTCAGTAAGTGCAACTGTTTGACACTCTTGTAGCTTTTGCTTCCTGGAAAGGAGATCTTTCATGAATTTGGCATAGTTTGGCATATTAGCCAATGCTTCAGCAAACGGGATGTTCACATACAATTTCTTGAAAATATCAAGAAATCTGTCATAACTTTTTGTTTTTAATTCTGGCTTCAACCTTCCAGGATAAGGTGCCATTTTCATAAGATACTCTTCACTAAGTTCAAATTTTTCTTTTGGAAGAGTAGCTGGCTCCTTCTCATCATCAGTTGGTTTCAGTATTTCAGGAGACTTTTCCTTTTCTTTTTCAGATTTCTCATCCTGTTCAATCTTCTTTTCCTCTTCTATAGGTTTTGGTGGGGATGATACCACTTTCCCACTTCTAGTTGTAACTGCTAGACAATCTTCCTTGGGGTTGGTAGTAGTGTTACCAGGAAAGGTACCTGGAGCTCTATCAGATAACTGTTGGGCAAGTTGACCAACCTGATATTCCAGGTTCTTGATTGAAGCTTTCGTATTCCTGGACTCAGCTCTGCTTTCCTCAATGAAAGCATTGGTACTTCTTTGATTAGCCTTACTCTCCTCCATGAAAGCGTTAGTACTTTGTGCTAATGTTCCTACTAAACGCTCCAGGTCGGAAGGCTCCTTTTTTGGAATAGGTGGTGGTTTTAGATAGTTGTCTGATGTCATATCTAAACCAGTACCTTGATAACTTTTCCTTTGGTAATTATTACCACCAACAGAATTATTCTGATTCCTTGAGAAATTTTGCTGATTAGGGCGCTGATCATACCAAATGCCATTTACCTGCAATTGTTGAGCAGAATCTGAAGACATCAATGTAGGACAAGCATTGGTGTCATGATCTTCATGACAATATTCACAGTCAAGAACAACTGCACTTGCTTGAACTTTAGAAAGCTGCATCCTTTCAAACTTTGCATTCATATTGGACATTTGTTGAGATAACAACTTTTGCTCTGCCAGCATTGCATTATTATCATTGATTGGCACTGCTTCCCTTCTTCCTGTCCTTGTAGATGTTTCATTCTCATTTTTAGCTAACTTGTCAATCAGATGATATGACTCTGAAGCTAGCTTATCACCCAAAGAACCGCCTGCTGCAGTATTAATGACCAGTTTTGTCTCCGGTAGACAACCATTGAAAAAGATTCTCACTTGGTCCCCTTGAGATAGGTTATAATGAGGAACCTTTCTCATGAGGGCCTTGAATCTATTCCAAGAAGCGCAGATGGTCTCTCCAAATTGTTGTTTGAAGGAGGTGATATCATTCACCATGTTGTTGTATTTCTCCATGGGGAAGAATTCTGCAAAGAATTTTTCGGACAAGTTTTCCCAAGAAATGATGCTATCAGCAGGTTGTCTTTCCATCCAATCAAGAGCTTTTCCCTTAACAGAAAAAGGAAAAAGTCTTAATCGAATTGCATCATCAGAAACATGTGGAGGCTTTGTAGAGTCACAGATTCGTAAAAATCTGTCAACGAATCTGTGAGGATCTTCATTGTCCTCTCCTCCATACTTTTCTCTCTCGGCCAACTGAATGATGTTGGACTTGAGCTCCCATTGATTGTTCCCAAGTTCTGGTGGAACAATTCCAGCATTGGGCCTGTTAAAGATAGGCGTGAGGATGGTGTTCATCCTAGGATCAGCATTCTGATTAGGAGCAGCCATCTCTAGGGTTTCAGCTACTGGAATGGGAGTTGTCTGTGCCCTTTTTCTTTCCTTCTCTCTTTGAGCAATTCGTTCGCTTCTCCTTAGAAAAGCACTGCTTTGCATACAACTTCAGAGAAAAGATTAGTAGCACAGATTCAAAACAAAAATAAAATAAAATAAAATAAAAACAATTTAATCTTTAAAATCAAGATTAATTGATTTAAGAAAAACACTCCCCGGCAACGGCGCCAAAAACTTGACGTGAATCGGCAAGTGTACCGAATCGCGCAAGTAATAAAATGATAAGTAAAGTTCGTATCCACAGAGAGTGTGTCTAAATCAATTAAACTATTCTTTTTAAGATTAAATATTTCCAAGAAGTTTTTGACACGAATGTCAGGATTGTGTGGGAATTTGATTTGTAAAATAAAAGACGTGTTTTTGTTATTTTTGAATAATCAAAAATCCAATAAAATAAGGGTTTGAAAATCTATGAGAAAAACGCTGCAGTTAGAGAACACTCACCGATGATCCCCACCTTTTACTCTGGATTAAGTTAAATATTAATATATAAATCGTGAAATTAGATAATTATCAGATAAAGGTATCAATAGTTAATTCTCAATCCCTTGAGGAATTAACCCTTTAATCTCATATAGAACCCTAATTCCTTGAGGTGCCCTATATGAGATCAAGCATAAAGATCGATAATTAAAACATCTACAATATGAATCATGTCTATCCCTAGATCATGTTCATATCGTCGTTCTATTCCCTTTCTGGATTAAAGACCTCAGATCCCTCTTGTTGGCCCTAATCCTCAGATTTATTATTACTTACTAGATTGATCGGATCTAATAATAACAATAACAATACGATCAGAATAGAACGAAATTCAAAAGATAAATATATCAATAAAAACTCAATCCATTGTATCAGGGGTTCACAAGGGTTCGTGACCCTAACTACAGCAAAGAGGTTCTAGCCAACCATTATCATGGCTAGAATCCAATATTCAAATGAAAACATAAACTACAAGAACTACAGAAAGGTAGAAGAAGAGATCTCTCCAGAGCTTCCGCCTCCAAAATGACCTCTGAATTGTTCAGAATGTGAAAAGTGTGTTTTAGGGTTGCCTTGTGCCCTTTTTATACACCTGAGAATCCTCCTTTTCTCGCAACTGACAGCTGTCCATCTCAACCCTACGCTTGGAGCGCAGGATCCACGCTCCAAGCTTGGAGCTTCTGCCTCTTTTCTTCTTTTCTACGCTTCAAGCGTAGGGTTCTACGCTTGAAGCGTAGACTCACTGTCTTGAAGTCTTTTCCTACGCTTCAAGCGTAGGTTGAACGCTTGAAGCGTGGAGCTTCTGTCTGATTTTTCTTCCTGCTCATTTATTTGTCATTTTTCTCCTGTAAACATGAAGAATCTGAGTGAGAGAGTGTCTCACAATTTTTATTCAATAAATTCACCACATATACACCTTTATACACAGTTTTAGATCTGATTTCCTGCTTTTTTGATCTATAAAAGTATATATGCTGGGAGCATATCAGTCTTCCTTCAGGCAACTCGGTCAGTTCATAAGTCTGATTCTCGTGCAGAGACTTCATCTCGTCTTGCATTGCCTTTTCCCATTCTTCTTTCTCTGAGCTCGTCACAGCCTCATCATAACTCTGAGGCTCACCATCTTCAGCTACAAAGGTGTATTCATCAGATGGCTATCTTGTATAGGGTCTTCTATCTCGAGTTGGATATCTCGGCTGTTCTTCAGCTTGAGAACCCGGTTCATCATTCTCATCCCGGATCTCATCTTCAACTTGGACCTCATCATCAGCTTGTTGATCATCAATTTCGTCATTTTCTTTATTTTCTCCCCCTACTTCGGCTCGGACAGGAGGGATAGGTTCTTCACGTCTGACAGAAACCCAGACTTTGGGCTTCGAGATGTCATGAATGGTCTCATCTTCATGAAAGATCACATCTCGGCTTCTTATGATCTTCTTATTGATTGGATCCCAAAGTCGGAACCCGAACTCACAGCTCGGCGAACCAAGATAGATGCATTCTTTAGTTTTTGCATCAAGTTTTGCCCTTTCATCTTTAGGGATATGCACGAAAGCTCAGCATCCAAACACCTTTAATTGATTATAGGCTGCTTTACGACCTGTCCAGACTTCTTCTGGAATTTCTCCTTCAAGTGGCCATGATGGTGAGAGGTTGATCAAGTCAACAGCAGTTTTGACGGCTTCTCCCCAGAATGATTTCGGCAATCCGGCATTGGATAGCATACTTCGGACCTTCTCTTCAATAGTCCTGTTCATCCTTTCAACAAGTCCATTCAATTGTGGAGTCTTGGGGGGCGTCTTCTCAAGTCGGATCCCGGCCGCTCTGCAATATGCATCAAAAGGGCCGCAATACTCACCACCATTATCAGATCTGACCACCTTCAATTTCTTGTCAGTCTCCCTTTCAACCATAGCATGGAATTCTTTAAAGGATTGGAGTACCTGGTCTTTAGTTTTCAACAAATAAACCCACACTTTGCGGGAATGGTCATCAATAAATGAAACAAAATACTGAGCTCCTCCAAGAGATCTTTCTGACATGGAGCAAACATCAGAATGGACGAGGTCAAGAATATACCTTCGTCTTCTGGGCTGATCAAAGAAACCCGGTGCTGCATTCCAGCTAAGCAATGCGTGCAACTCTCCAACGCTTGGCCTTTTAATCCGGTTAGTAATCCTTTCTTGTGTCATAGCTCCAAGCTCGGCTCATCTCGGACAGAATTGGCTTCTCCGCCATTTATCTTTCCGTGCATCACGTACAAGGAGCCTTCCTTCTTACCTCTGCAACAACCAAGTTTCCCTTGGCTAATTTCCACCTAATACAGCCGAAGTAGTTCACTAACCCGGCATCATCAAGTTTGCCTACCGAGATTAGGTTCAATCGCATGTCAGGAACATGCCTTACATTTTTCAACACAAGTCGGCACCCAACATCCGTGGTCAGGGTCACATCACCGACACCAACAATCTTGCTGGTCACCTGATTTCCCATCTTCACAACTCCAAAATCACCACCTCGGTAAGAGGAGAAAAAACCTTTGTGTGGAGTAACGTGGAAGGAGGCACCGGAGTCAACAATCCAGGTGCAATCATCATATGCAACATTCAAATAATTATCCTCACCAAGGAGGAATATCTCGGCATCAGGAGTGGCAGCCACCGCTGTGGTGCTATTGTCTTCCCTCTTCTTGGGAATAATCTGATCCGGCTTTACAGAGCCGTTCTTCTCATCATTCTGCAGGGTCCAGCAGTCCGGCTTCTTATGACCTGTCTTTCCACAGTAAAAACACTTCAAATCATATTTTGGCTTTGACCTACCTTTGGACTTTCCTCTTCTATCACGATCTCGACCCCGGCTTTTGCTTCTACCTCGGAAGTCAGATTTCCCTTTGTTCTCAGCAACGTTGGCCTCAGACATGCTGGAAGTACCTCGTTCTTTTCTCCTGGACTCTTCGCCCAGGAGGCTGTCTGTCACGACATCCATCTGCAACTTTCCATCTGGAGTCGAATTATTCAAAGTCACCACCAGAGTATCCCAGCTTTCTGGCAGCGAGCTAAACAGCAGCAATGCCTGCAGTTCTTTATCAATTTTCATATCAGCTTTTGACAGCTAATTCACAATACCTTTATAGGTGTTAAGGTGTTCTATCATGCTCTTGTCGTCCTTGTATTCTAGCTTCACAAGTCGGCGAACCAGGTGTGCTTTATTCCTGGGAGTCTTCTTCTGAATCAAGGACTCTAGCTTCGTCCACAACTCATACGCGTTCGTGAACTCGGACACGTGCTCAAAGAGGCTATTGTCAATATATTTTCTGATCGTAGCTACCGCCTTACGACTCTGAATCTCCCACTCCTTATCGGTTTTGCCTGCCGGTCTGTTATCAAGGATAATGGGCTCATTTAAATCTTTGCAGTAGAGATGATCTTCCATCATCGGTTTCCAGTAGGTGAAATTGTCTGTGGTCAACTTGAACATATCTCCATCATGAGTTATGCCACTGGTCTCCATCTCTTCTCCCTCAGAACCCGTCAAACTCGGGCTCTGATACCATTGTTGGGAACTATGTTCCCTCAAACTCAACTAGAAAGCCTTAAGTGCGGAAATCAATCAACCAGATCCGGAGCTCGGATCTCGACAATACCACGGCCTGTATATCACCAGGTCGACAGTGCAGCGGAAAAATCAAAATCAAATAGAGAGAGAGAAGAAGAACACAACCAGATTTTAACGTGGAAAACCTTCTCC
This sequence comes from Gastrolobium villosum, assembly GCA_032173675.1. NCBI lineage: Eukaryota > Viridiplantae > Streptophyta > Magnoliopsida > Fabales > Fabaceae > Gastrolobium > Gastrolobium villosum. The sequence continues at coordinate 67,808 of JAVKPL010013675.1, read as the reverse complement.
AATGAAGAAGTAAAAACCACGGGACCTAGTCCAGATCAAAAATCCACTATGAAACTAATGGTTACAAGAATCAAATACACCAATGTGGTGGTTAACTCAACCTCTCCAACAATGATGATAATCAAACTACCCTAGAGATGTTTCTCTCAAACTCTCCCTAGAGATCTCTCAAATGCAAAGCATAAAGTTTTGCTCAAACAATCAAATCTCAAATATCTCAAATAATTTTCTCTCAAACAATTATCTCACATCATACTCTCAACCTCACACACAAATGCTATATATATAGGGGAGGGAGATGAACCACTCAAGGGATGTGTCCCTTGAGCCTTGCACCAAGGTGGAGTTCCAACCACTTGGTACTTGTGCCAAGCATTGAAGAGGAGCAACTTCCAACAATAGCCTCCTCTAAAAAAAAGCCTTTTACGTAAGATTCTTAACACAACTTACAATTATTGTATGGATCCATAAATAGGTTTGGGATTTTTTTATTTATTTTTATCCGTTCTCTATTATGATCCCAACTCTAAAATCCAACACAACAAATTAAGTTAAAAAAAAACTCTTTTTATACAAAAAGGAAGAAAATTATTGTAACAAATATAAATACACTAAAATTGATTTTTCATATTGGTTATTTTTCCAATTCAAATTATATGAGGTAATGTCACAATGCTTTTTGATTATATGAATTTATACTATTTTATAAATTTGTAATAAATGGACCAATATTTAAATTTACGCTCTATTTATAAACAATGCATTATTTTTTATCTGGAGTGGTATCTGAAAATATTGAAAAAACAATATGCAAGAGAATAATTAAAGTTACAATAATCATGTAAGAATTTTGTACTAATAAAAGATTTAAGGACCATTTTGACATCCATAAATTTAATTTTTTTAATTCATACAAATATGTCAACAGATTAATCGACTATATCAATTATGGGTTTTTTTTAAATAGGGTCAAGTCGCACCAAATCGCATCAGATTGTTATTGCCCGATCCAATATAATAAGCGAACCGATCAACATGCTTTCACATAAACAATTAGTATGAAAAGAATCTCATTCATATTTTTATTGAAGGTTTTATGAGAGTTATGTTGTAGGAAAAGTGATTGTGTTATGTTATAGAGATTCATTTTGCGTGCTGAAGTTTTTTTTGCTTTGCTGCGGGCCCAAGAAAATGTTGTGTGTAAGAAATTTTTTGTGATAATGTTAAATGATAGATGATAAACCCTTCTATTGATATGTTATTTTAAGGTCAAGTTGTCCTTACTCCTTAGATTAAGTGAAAAAGAATATATCAATAATTATATTATGGGTTTTATAAGAGTTATGTTGTAGGAAAAGTGATTATGTTACGTTATAGAGATTCGTTTTGCGTGCCAGAATTTTTTTTTTTTGCTGTGAGCCCCACAAAATGTTGTGTGTGTAGGAAAATTTTTCTGATCATGTTAAATGATAGATGATAAACTCTTATATTATTTGAAGGAGTGTTAGTTTTTTTTTTTTTTTTTTTTTTTTTTAGAGATAGGTTATATTTATTATTATTAGAGATAGGTTATATTTTTTAAGGTGAAGTTTATTATTATTAGAGATAGGTTATATTTATTACCATGGAATACAGTTGGAGCAATTAAAATTATAATTTTTTTTTTATTATTATTAAATAATCGTCCCATTTCTAGAATAGTTTGATGTTTACTCTTTTAAAAATATAAAACTATATTATTTTAAATGAAAGAAATACACTGATAATAAAAATTGTAAATTGAGAAATTAAGTATTTTTTTAAATTTAATTTTAACTAAAAAATATTAATCTGTGTCAATTAAGACAGAAACTCTATATGGTTCAAGGGAGATGTTATACTTAGTATTCTTTTTTTTTACTACTTCTTACTACCAAATCTTAATCATTGATTTCCATCAATCTAACAGTTAAAATTTATTGGAAATTAATAATTAATTAATACATATGATCCAATAAATTTTAAGCGTTAGATTGACGGAAATCAACGATTAAGATTTAATAGTAAAAAATAGTAAAAAGTAATAAGAAAAAGAGATATAAGTATAACCTTCCCGGTGGTTTAAAATTATAAACATTTTTTTTCTTTCTAGAATTTTCCAAAAAGAATGTTTTTTGGTTGCTCGGGAAAGAATTCTCAAATTGGAAAACTTAGGATCTTTTCCTTGTCTTCTCGGGGACAATAGCGTCCGCCGCCATCTTTTCCTTTTCTTCTTGGGGATAATACGAGGTTGTTGTTGTTGCAGACGGTCACTCTTCGTTGGGTCGCATAACCCTAAAATTTCTGATTCAGATAGAAGAAAAATCCAGGCTTTTGGATTTCAGGGGCATTTTGTTAATTCTCAAGCTATGGTAAGCTTCATACGTGCCTTTATTCTTTGTTCTTATCAATTTTGTTGTCTGGCTCTCGAGGGAAATGAATATGTTAGGTGCCCATTGAGTAAAAACATGAAATGCCACTACACTAATGAACAATGATGACAAATTTTAAGAGGGTTTTTCTATTGTATTGTTTGGCCAACCTAGATTGATTCTTGAGGAAAAATTTGTTACTGGGAGTTTAGCTTATAATACCCAGAAGTCTAGTTTGTGCTTCTTTGAATTATAGCCCTGAGCATGCCATTTGTGTCTAATTATGTTATGAATGTTATGTGGGTATGGCTTAGTTTGTTGGGGTGTCATAGGTTTGAGACATAGTAATAACTTTTTGACGTGTGTGCTCAAAGGAAAGTAAAAAAATGAAAGAGAAAAGTATTGATCGAGGAGGTGGTCTTAGAAGTAGTTAGAATCTGCTATCTGTAAATTGTCTTTGTTCAATAAATTTTATGGAATCTCTTTGTTCCTTAGAGAAACTTTAACTCAATTGTTTGTGCAGGCTGCAAAGATTCTGGCGAACTTGATTGTTATGGGTGGAGGAATTTTGGCAAGAGGAGTTGTTCTAGCATATCGTCAAGCGCTTTCTAGTAAGCTTTCCGAATTTATGTATAGATTTACAATTTATGTGGCAAAACATAATTGTTTGTGTGATTTCTATTCAATTCTGTGATTTCTAGATGTTCGGTTTAATTATTGTTTGTTTCCTTAATTCCTTGACCATATGCAAATTTTGCTTAAATTATTTTCAAGCACCAAATCATGTATATGCAGTTGTCTAAGGGAAATGGAGAAACAAGGAAATATATTTATTCTTTGTTGTTTGGCTTCTTCGGTCTAAAATAATTAAGCTAACAATACGAGGAAGTACAATATTGTACATAGAGGATCTGCGCATGATACATAGAACCTAGATCTCCATGCACCTATTTGTATTGGAAACTGATAGGGACAAAATCAGCAAACAGAAATCAAGAACAATTCTGGAAAAAACAACTGAGAATAGTACTCTTCTTGTATTCAATATCACAGAACTTAATACAAGAGTTTTTGCAGGAAAAATAAAGGTTACAATAAGCTTCGAGAATTTAACAATGCTGGAAAAAATGTAAAGATAATGTGGAACACATATGAGAGGTTCCACTCTCTCCCAATCCCCAAAGGGCCCAAGCAACTATTATCTTTCTGAATGATCCTCCCTTGCCTCCCTCTCCACCTCTTCTAGACCCCAGCATAACCAACTTGTTCATCCCACGCCTGCATTCTGTTGGAGGGTAATCTCGTCCATAGCATCACTGGAGCAATCAGCCATGTCAGCATTATTTGGACTAACAGCCACAGCACCTGAGTCCATTGGGCCCTTCGTTGCACGTGAGGCCCAATTACGTCTATGCTTATCCCTGCGATATACCAAAGGGGTTGGGGTTGTATCAGAAACCCCTCACTTACACCACCAAATGTTGGAAGATGTCATTGCCTCAAACGTATCCATGTTCGTTTGAATATCTGCTATACTCCCTTATGATGCAAAAGTCTGAAGAGAATCTTATTAGGGATTTTATTCTAGGCTTTTTTATAATCTATAGATAATGTATGAACTGTGAAGATCTTGCCTCCTACTGTGGCAACACTGTATGATCATTCGCTGCAGATGGATCAACTTAGTAGTATCTTATAGACAGCAACCAAACTGTTTTTTGATAGACTAGTCTCCTTCCTTAACATCTGTTATATCACTTGCTTCTGTAGCTTTATGGTGTGACTTATCATCATTCCTTTATAGTTGGCAAAATTTTTGATAAGCATAGGCCCGAATTAGAAAGGTCTAGGTTAGCAAGAATAAGAGGGTTGGTAAGAGGGGATTAGGACCTAACTCTGTTAATAACAGAATATTAACTTGTATTGAGTTGTTCCAGATGCCTCAAAAAATGGTGTTGCTCAAGAGACGATACAAAATACTATTCGCAGAGCTGGCAAAGTGATGACAGAGCAAGAGGCTCGGCAGATTCTTGGTGTTACTAAGGAAACTCCCTGGGAGGAGATTGCGAGGGTTAGTACTCTATTTTGTGGATTTTGTGGTTATGACCCATTAATTGTTTCAATAATTTGCCTAAAAACATTTCTTCCTTGCAGAAATATGACACACTGTTTGAGAAAAATGCAAAGAATGGGAATTTTTACCTCCAGTCCAAAGTTCATCGAGCCAAGCAATGTCTAGAGTCTATCCATTAAAGCAAGAGTCAGGGTACTGCTAGTTGAGAACTTAGTTTTTTGCTTCATTTTATAACCCTTGTGTAGTCATTTTGGCCACCAAGTTGTATACCATTTGTGCTTATCGAAAGTTTATGAAACTGAAAATTCTGTTACTAAAAAAAAAAGTGTAAATGATTAGTTGGGGATTGACTGCTAATAATGAAGGCTATTTATAGAACTGAAGCTGTGTTATTACATGATTAAAGTGAGAATAGTGATCAATAATATTGATGGTTAAAGGTGTCCGTGCTATTATTGTTTCCAATTTAGGGCGGTGGAAATGCATTTTTCTGAATCAGTTTTGAGAATCAAATTGATTTTATAAAATAAATCAGTTTAAAAAATAAATCAATCCAATAGAGTCGGGTTTGAAAAATCGACTTGAAATTGGTTCAAATTCAGTTTGGATCAAGTTTGTGTATCCGAATTGGTTATAAATTATGAATTGCTTTGGAAACATGAACAAGTTCTTAGCTAGTTTTGAACAAGATTTGATTAAATGAAATAGTTTGGATCTTTGAATAGAACTGATTTAAATCAGTCCGGTTCGATTTAGAAAAAAATAAAAATCAAAAAATTAGTTAGAGTCAAATCAAAGTCAACCTTTACTTTTCGTCTTCTTAGTCGTGTTTTGTTTTGCTAATGCTCTTGCTGTTGATGGTGTTCCAAATCTCATGATTTGTCTTTCAAAAAGAAATGTTTTTGAATAAATTAGGAGCATAGGTTCAAATACAATAAAAAAAATAAGCACATAACTAGCATTTATAATACAAAAAAAGGAAGGATATATTTATCACCAAAAAAGTTTACAACATTTATAACTAACCTAATCATTATTGATTTCTCTCAATCTAACGGTTATAATTATTGAAAATTATTGGGTTGCATTTATTAATTAATTATTAATTTCCAATAAATTATAACTGTTAGATTGACGGAAATCAACGGTGATTAGGATGGTTGTAAAGATAATATATTCTTTTGGTGATAAGTATATCCTATACCTATAAAAAAAATGATAAATTGGGTAAATTAGTGGAAGAGTTTAAATACGCATATGATCGGACCAAATACTGTAGGGATAGCCCAATACGTATTAAGCCCAAATCACACACGGTTGAGGATTCTCTGGTAGTTTCTGGCCTGGGCCTGATATTGCTGTTAGGGTGAGCTTGAACTCTCGGTCCTTCGTCTTTCACGTTGCACCAGATGGGGGTACATGCGAAGACACTCCGATGCTTAAGTCAGTATCAGAGGCAGGTGTTTATGATGTGAAAGTAAAGGATGATCGTACCATGGTGGTACATAATGTGTTTATATAGTAGTTGAGATGTGTGCTTGGAGGATGCCTTTCTTCTTGGTGAAAGCGAAGGTTCCTAGGTGTCATCGTAGTGTAGCTGTCATGGTTTAAATGTTGAGGAACTTGCCGCCATGGTGTCTAGTAGTAGAGTTATGGCGAGCAGGAGCTGTCCGTTGCTTACTGGTATGTGGCACGGCGGTATTGCCTTGACCCTTAAGTTTACTGTCTGTAGAAGGTATCTTCTTGTGTGGGGAGCAAGTATGTCTTTGTGTGCTGCGATGATGTCATCGTGCCTTATATGGTGCGATGGGGTCATCGCGCTGGTGTGCCGCGATAGGATCATCGCGTCCATGCCCCTTGCCGCGATAGGGTCATCGCGTCCATGCCTGCCCTTTATGCCTCGTTTGGAGTCCGTAATGGGTTTGGGCCTTCATGAGTTATTGGGCCCTGGTTGAGTCTTTACAATATATCCGGATCAGCATATAAGCTACAAAATTTGTATTTTACCATGCCTTTTGGTTTTGTGAAGATTGATTGAATCTAATATTTTTGTACGCTGAGCCAAGGTGATATGTATTATCTCAAAAAGAGATTTGCATCTATCATTTTACATGACATAAAAATTTCCTACATACACAATTTTTTGTGGAACCCGTATTAAAAAAATAATATAATGCACGCAAAATGAATCTTTATAACATTACACAATCATTTTTCCTACAACATAACTCTTATAAAACCTATCTCAAAAACCACTATTTCCCGATGGAAATAAACAAAAATTCTATATCATTTTCAAATTATAATACCATTGAATTATAATATTTTAACCAATGTCACATCAATTGATGGTGAAGCATATCATGTTCATGATTATCCTTAGGGGCATGTTATATTTACAAACTTTTTTATTTATAAATTCTTACAAACTACACTATATTCTCCCGAGAGAATACAAACTTTTGCAAACTACGCTATGTTCTCCCGAGAAAATATAGTATAATTTGTAAAAAAATTCCAAAAAGTTTGTAAACGGATCATGTCCATTATCCTTGTACTGCTCCTATCGTTAAATCAAACACGTTTTTTATTTCATTGGAGCTAATTGTCTAAGATCGACTTACACATGGTTTATTGTGCCCAAATATTAATGTGACAATAAAAAAGAGAGTATGTGCTACTGCTACATACCAACTTTATAAATGGCACTAGCATATCTAAATACTTGTGGTCGAACTGCTCCTCTGTTACATTCCCAAAATGGTACGTAAGTTTATTAATAGTTGTGTTCATCAATTTCACTTAATTGAAAAATTGATAATCGAATTAATCAAAAAATTAAAAATCAATAAAAAATTACACATATTTTAATTGGATTGAATCGATTTTAAATTTGGTTAGTGAAAATCGATTTAGGCTTTGCATGATGTATCCTGATGTAACGGGTTCCTACGAAAGATCCGACCCACTTCATGACTTGGGTGAAGAAACCAAACAGGCTCGTAGATAGCCCAGCTATCTCACGGATTATGAGATCAGTTGAAGTGCTAATGGGCTTTTGAATAAATTCTAAATATTTCTTCGTTAATTGAAAGACTCCTTTATTTTCTCTATGTGGTATGGTAATAGGTGGCCCATTGTGAATGGACATTATATGTTGATTGAGTAATTAATAGAACGCAAGAAGAATTTGGTTCACTTCTCTCTCTACTCACTCCTTCTCTCTCTGATTTCTCACTTTCTCCCTCTTAACCCTATTCCCTTATGCGATATGCTATTATTTAGCGCTACATTGGTGCTCTCGTTGCTTTCTCAACCTTCCCCTTCATGGCTGATAACACCCGTATGAGAGACATCACCCAACGCTTGGATTTATTGGAACAACAGACACATCGCTTAGACATCTTAGAACAACAATTACGTTCTGTTGAATTGGTGCGTGAACAGCAACACTTGGATCTCCAGGAATCCAATGCCAAACTCAATGAGTCCCAAAATCAAGTCAAACAAGCCCTGCAATGGATACTGGACGGTCAATTTACTAGTGGTTCTGCAAACTCTGGCATCCTGGGCTCTGGATCAGTTCCAAATCCTCTCTTAGCAATTTCGATCTGGTGAAGTTACGTCCATTTAAACTCCTTTTCCCTAGATTTTCCTCTGGTGATCCAACTTCATGGATTTTTGTTGTGGAAAAATACTGCCAATATTATCAAATCGGTGATGAGGAGCGCTTAATGATTGTTTCATTTCACTTAGACGATCCTGCCGCTTGTTGGTTTCGGTGTCTTAGTAAGGAGGGTTTACTCCCTACTTGGGCTTCTTTTCTCACAGCACTCCACAGAGGATTTGGCCCTTCTGAGTTTGAGGAACCAATTGGGACCTTGGCTAAGTTACAACAACTTGGCTATGTTATTGATTATCAGGCTATATTTGAAGCTTCGGCCAGTAAGGTACCTGGCTTATCCGCCAATATGGAACGCGGTCTCTTCATTTTCGGACTCAAGCCTCGAATCAGACGCTAAGTCCTCACCCAACGACCCACTGATTGGCATGAAGCATTAGCTCTTTCCAGAGTCTTTGAAGACCAGTATTCTGATGACAAACCCTCACGACCTTGGCTTCCTAGACAGCCTACAACTACAAACCCCCACTCCCAAACCCAATTACCTACACAGAACAAAACTACTACCACCTTAGCCCTGTCCACTAGTACTACGCCTAAACCTATTTCCGCCATTCTCATCCGCCGTTTATCCCCAACTGAGATGCTCGTACGCAGAGAAAAGAATCTTTGTTTTAATTGTGATGAAAAATTTGTTTATGGTCATAAATGCAAAGGTCGTGCTTCCTTATTATTCTTAGAAGGACTTGAGGAAGATGAACCCCCTGACCCAGGTGACTCACCTACTGCTTCAGAACCACCTTTAGCAGACCATGATGACGCCCCCGAGATAAGTTTCAATGCCCTATTTGGTACTTATTCTTCTAAATCATTCCGTCTAACTGGCACAATAGGTGGTCAATCTATCCAAATTCTTATTGATGGTGGAAGCACACATAATTTCATTACACCCATAATTGCTGCTCATTTTCATTTAACTATGTTAGCAATTTCCCAATTTAAGGTGCAAGTAGGGAATGGTGATTCATTAACTTGCTCAGCCATGTGCCCAACTGTTCCCCTAGACATTCAATGTCACAAATTTCCTTTAGACTTGTTTATGCTGGAATTACATGGGGTGGACATTGTCTTAGGTGTTCAATGGTTAGAAACTTTAGGCCCTATTGTGATTGATTACCATAACATGTCCATGGGCTTTACACACCAGGGGTCCAATATTACCCTTCACGGTGAACAAAGCCTTGCTGCAGAATTAATTACCCCTACTCAATTCCACAAAATGCTAGCAAAAAATTCCCTAGATTCGTGCCTCATGTGCTTATCTGCCACACCACCACCCTCCCCAACACCAGTGACCCATACTCCCGAAGTATAACTTTTACTGGACCAATATGCCGATGTTTTTGCTCTACCCGCATCCTTACCACCTGATCGTAACAACAACCACAAAATTCATTTACTTCCTGATGCCAAGCCGGTCCAAGTTAGACCATATAGATACCCACACTTTCAGAAAAATGAAATAGAAAACTGGTTTCTGAGATATTGCAGAGTGGGGTGATTCGTCCTAGTCACTCAGCATTTAGCTCACCCGTACTGCTAGTAAGAAGAGAGATGGCACCTGGCGTTTCTGTGTTGATTATCGTGCTTTAAACGCAGTTACTATGTGTGATAAATTCCCAATTCCCACTATTGATGAATTAATGGATGAGTTACATGGTGCAACTGTATTTTCCAAGTTGAATCTACGCTCTGGTTATCATCAAATTAAGATGCACCCATCGGACATCTATAAAATAGCGTTTCGCACACTATGAATTTTTAGTCATGCCATTTGGCCTGTCCAATGCACCTTAGACATTTCAGGCTACTATGAACCAAGTCTTTTCTGAATTTTTACGCAGATTTATAGTGATATTTTTTTATGACATTTTGGAGTATAGTTCTTGTCTTCAGGAGCATATCCGCCATCTCACACATGTTTTATTCTTATTACGTGAACACTCCTTATTTGCAAAGCTGTCCAAGTGTCTATTTGCCCAATCTTCAATTCAGTTTTTGGGGCACATTATCTCGGGTGCAGGAGTAGCTCCTAATCCAAGCAAGACACAAGCTATCAGGGAGTGGCCTACTCCCCAATCTGCAACACAAGTTCGAGCTTTTTTAGGCCTCTCTGATACTGCCGCAGGTTTATCAGACATTATGCCTCTATTGCTGCTCCATTAACAGATCTGTTAAAAAGGATAGGTTTCGATGGTCACCTATCGCTGAAGATTCATTCTGCAAGCTTAAGGCTGCACTAACCGCTTCACCCATTTTAGCCTTACCTAATTTTAAAGGTCCCTTTATTGTGGAGACCGACGTATCTGGCATTGGTGTGGGAGCGGTTCTGTTGCAAAATAACCACCCCATTGCTTTTTACAGTAGAAAGTTGCAACCAACTATGCGGACCAAATCCACTTATATCTGTGAGATGTTTGCCATCACATCTGCAGTGGCCAAATGGCGACAGTACCTGTTGGGAGTACCATTCACCATTTGCACTGATCACACGAGTTTGCATAACCTCATGAGCCAGGTTATCCAAACTCCCGAGCAACAGGCATTCTTGTCAAAGCTTCTGGGCTTTGATTATGCCATTATCTACAAGACTGGTAAAGCTAAAATTGTGGCAGACGCCTTATCTAGACATCCCGAAGGGGTCCTTCATACTCTTACACCCCAGCTGGCTGCTTTTAGTGGTCCACTCAGTGATTACAAGGCCTTATTGCTACATGAATTACAACAAGATTCCTACGATGCTACTGTATTACAAGGGTTACAAGTTGAACCAACAAAATGGCAGCATTGGAAACATAAAGATGGACTGCTCTTTTTCTGCAACCGCCTCTTCCTTCCGGCTGCTTTGTCCATCATCCCTCACTTGCTCCATGATCTCCATGCTTCTGTACAGGGTGCTCATTCGGGCTTCCTGGGCACTCTACAGCGGATCAGCCAAATTTCACCTGCAAAAGTATGAGCAAAACAATTCGTGAGTATATGGCTAACTGTGAGACATGTCAAAAAATTAAACCCCCCATCCATCCCCCATATGGTCTCTTACAGCCCATTCACCCACCTGAAGAAACATGGACCGATTTGAGTATGGACTTTATCATTCACCTACCACCCTCACATGGATTCACAGCCATTCTGGTTATTGTAGACCGATTATCCAAAGGAGCGCATTTTGCACCTCTGCCTCCTCGTTATACAGCTTTAAAAATTGCCCAAGTGTTTTGGGACACAGTCGGGAAAATACACGTCCTACCCAAATCCATTATCTCAGATCGCGATCCTCTTTTTTTAAGCAAGTTTTGGACTACCCTTTTTACCCTGCAGGGAACCACACTCCGCTTTAGTTCAACATATCATCCATAATCGGATGGTCAGAACGAACGAGTAAACCGGTGTGTAGAGCAATTTTTGAGGGCATTTACCTTTGATAACCCTTCCTTGTGGTCTCGCTATCTGACTTGGGCTGAATATCACCATAATTCTTCTTTCCATAGTTCAATCGGCATGACCCATATCAGATCACCTTTGGTAGACCACCGCCAAATCTTTTATCTTACACCTTGGGCTCCTCGCCGAACGCAGCTGTTGACGGCGTACTGTCTTCGCGAGCCTCCATCCTCGCCACAGTAAAGGAAAATTTACTCAGAGCTCAGACACACATGAAAAATCAAGCTGACAAAAAGCGAAAAGAACGAGTCTTTACCATGGGTAAACACGTTTTACTTCGCCTTCAGCCATATCGACAGTTGTCTGTGCAACGTCGGTCCTCGCAAAAGCTGGCTTTACGCTTTTATTGACCATTTAAGGTCGTGGAAAGGTTGGGTCCAGTGGCTTATCGCTTAAAGCTCCCACCTTTGGCTCGCATTCATCCGGTTTTCCATGTCTCGCTATTGAGACCGTTCAGATCGGACTGCCAGTTTCAGATCCACACATCGCCAGAGCTTTCTCCAGAGCTACCGTTGGCTCATACACCCGCAGTGGTGCTTGGTACAAGAGTCATCTGGCGTAAGGGCAACCGTGTTAACCAGGTTCTCATTCAATGGAAGGGGCTGCCACCGGAAGATAGCACCTGGGAGGATGAGGATTTAATCCTTAAGGCTGACTCTCGCTCTCCTCCCGCTCTCTCAAACGACACTCCAACAGGACAGAGGCAACCTGACTCGGACACAACAAGAGTGGACATGCAACTAAGAGACTCCTTGGAACTTCAGAACATAGATGCAAATGCTCCAATGCCCAACGTCTCCATAAATGCCTCTCTGACCGATTCACACCCCCCAGACCACTTTAGCTTGCCCTGAGGGAATGTCTGCCAACCACTTCCCATCAACCAATCAATTAGTCCTCTCATCAATCAGTCTTCTTCTATTGGACCGAAGCTTCCACCGCTTCCTCCTATTGGACCACAACCAGCTGCTATCCTATGAATAGGGATCCTTTTGAACAACAGGGGGATGTAATGGGCTCCTATGAAAGATCCGACCCACTTCATGACTTGGGTGAAGATACTAAACGGGCTCGTAGACAGCCCAGCTATCTCAGGGATTATGAGACCAGTTGAATTGCTAACGGGCTTTTGAATAAAATCTAATATTTCTTTGTTAATTGAAAGACTCCTTTATTTTCTGTATGTGGTATGGTAATAGGTGGCCCATTGTGAATGGACACTATATGTTGACTGAGTAATTAATAGAACGCAAGAAGAATTTGGTTCACTTCTCTCTCTACTCACTCCTTCTCTCTCTGATTTCTCACTCTCTCCCTCTTAACCCTCTTCCCTTCTGCGATATGCTATTATTTAGCGCTAACCCAATAAACATAAAAAATTGAAATTGATTATCATTTTATAAACGCGAATAGCGTAATTTATGTAATTACGAATAACCATACTGCAAACCCGTTTACAAAATTACGAATTGATTTTAGAAGTAACTAATCCTACAATAATTCAAAATTTCAAATATTTGAACACAGATGTACATATAGGAGTAAATCTTGGTTACTCTTATAGTATAAACTCTTTTAATAAAAATACGAATAAGTAAAATTCATCATGTATTAATCATAAAGGAGTTAATAGAACAAATGTTATTAGGGAATTATTCTGTTTTAACATTAATAAGGGATGATACAAAAAATAGTTTGTTCCGTAATCCTATACAACTAAAAAAAACCCCCCCAAATTGGATTAATCACGAAATGATGAACCTATTGGAATATTTCAAAATAAATCAATATATCATCTATTAAAGTTAAAAAAAAAAGTTATCCATCTGATGATATTTATCTCACTCTTAAAAGATTAATTTCACTTATTTTAACTTTTAATAAAAGAATTATGTATTATGGAATTCGAAGATTCACTTAATAAATTGGGACACTCAAATTTTGGCCGCTTCTTCTAATAGTTTGTGCCTAAATAGGTCAGGCCACACTGTTTGAGTGTCATGCTAAATATTGCTGTGAGTTTTTGTTGAGATTTATAATATGATGTATTTTGATCTTTAGAATATGACACCTCATTCACTGATTTTTTTTTTTTTTGGTGAAATCATTCTCTGAATCTTAATTCATAAAAGATTTGGTGTTGTGTAATAATCAAAATTTGCATTTGGAAAATATTTTTATGTCATTAATTTTTTATGATGAATTTAATATAAAATAAAAAAATAAAGGGCTCATTTGATACATAAGAGATGATATGAGGTCTGAATAAAAGGAGAATCTTGGAGCTAATAAACTCATATCATATAATATCATGTATTTGATGTGCACTAGATGATAAAATAATATTGTCATATCTTATGTTTGAGGCGAACAATATGATATCATAACATGATATAAATAGACAAAAATATCATTTTCAACAAAATTTTATATGATTTTTTAAAATTGATATTTAAACTTATTTTTTTTAACTTGATTTTTTAACAATATTGATTTTTTTTAAAATTGATTTTTTTTTACTTATATAATTTACAAAAAAACTCAAAATAAAAATAATCATATTTTTACCTAATTGTTTGTTTTAAAATTTAAATTTAAATTGATTATAAATATTTGTAGCTGGTGGGTGGTGGTTAATGATAGTGTCTGGAGATGGTGGCTGGTGCAATTGTAACAAGTAGGGGTGGTTAGTTGAAGAGATGGTGGTGGCGAGTTGCCGATGATGATTGGTGTCAATTATGGTGGGTCAGTGGCGAAGGTGAATGATGATGGCAGTGGCTAATTGGCTAGTTGCAATTGGTTAGGTGGTGTGGTGTTGGGTTTTGCTCTTTCACTAAAGCCCAATTGGGCCTAGTGTATAAGAAGAGGCTAAGGTAATGTCATTTCTGTGATAGTAAGAGAGTGCCCACATATAACAACTCTCACTACCAAATTTGGTCAAACAAGATATTGATCATGAAATTAACATGATAAGAGAAACAAGGATACAAGTCATGACTAACAAGTCAATTAGGGCCTAAATAGAACTATGAGTTATGTTAAGAGACATAGATGCCAATTTGGTAAAATAGGGATATTTGAGTAATTTGACAAACTAAGTCTAAACTGAATCCTGTCAGTCTACGTAAATTATCTGGTGAATTTTATGAGGTATAAGTATGCTTAATTTAGATAGATAGTGGTAGAAAGATTAAAAGAATTAAGTCAAATGTTAAGAAATTAACTAAGTGTTATTAAGTCAAAGTAAGCTAAAACTTGACAAAACTATGCCTAAACTTGAATTAGATGGCATTAATTTATGTAGTAAATTTTATGGGTTCAAAGTGGTCCTATATTAGTCTAATTATGATAAAATTAATTATTAAAATTAAGTCAAATTTGTAGTAAAAATAACAAATAAGAAGCTTTATTGGTCAAAGTGATGACTAGGTAACAAAGTAAGTTTAATGGCTAAGTTACCTTGATATTTTAAGTACCTAGATCAGTTTAATCTCTTCCATTTACTCTTGGCCTACCTACAAAATAAGGAGAAGAAGATTGGATAACAATTTATTCAATTTAATTGGTTAGAAATTGAGAAAGCCAACAAAAGTGGCTAGAAAAGTTTTTAAGTGTCTTTAAGTGCTTTCTTCTTGTTTCTTCACTTGAAACCCACGAAATTTTCTGGTCTTCTTCCTCTCCATGGTTAGCCACCATTCAAGGCTTGCAGAGCTCATTTCATCTATTTTCATTCACTTTTAGAGAAAACCTATTGCATCAAAAATGATCCTTAAAGCTTAAGGAACAAAACCCTAAGCTTTGTTTCTCCTAGAAAGCCTTCTATCTCTTGATTTCTCCTCTTGAAAGCCACGACCTATGCATTGTCCATGGGTCTAAAGATGAGTGTTTTCATAGCTTGAAGCTTGGAGAAAGATCTCTAGGTGATTTGGAGTGTATTGGTGTCAAGAAGCTCAAGTTTAAACGGTTAGTTTTCAAGTTATAATTCTAAAGTTTTCTCTTGAATATGGATGAACAAGAATGATGTTGTATTATATTTTTAAGATATTTTTTAATGTGTAGTGATGGTATTTAGTGGTTATGGAGTTGAAAAAAGCAAGTAGGAAGCATTGGAAGTTGTTGAAAATTTGTGGAACCCTAATAGGTGTCAAATCTTCCCTGTCTTGGAAAATTTATATATGGAGTTGTAGAACTCCAAATTGAGTTTTTTTTTGCAAATTAAAGGTACACATGTCTAGTATAACATATCAAAAAGTCAGGGTAATCAGAAAAGAAATGAAATTTTCGGGAATTAATTGGTGAAGACTGTCAAAGCTGGAAACCTATGTGATGATTTCGGCCATACTTAGATTAATTGTCTAAGAAGTTGTGTTAATGTCATGTTACTGAGGAATCATGATTAGGGATTGGTAAGTTGATGCTAGTGTGTGGAAACATGCTTAAAATGTAAGTAAAAGGTGATTGGAATAAAGATTAAAGGTGTAAAAGAATTATATGAAACATATATATATGTTTCGGCCATCATGTTTTTGATTAGGGAATGAGTTGTTGGATCATGTTTGCATGTGAAATCATATTTAATAAGTGAAATGGAGATGGTTTCTATAAAGAGTAATGAGTTGGAATTGTAAAGAAATAATTGAAGTTATCTATATGTAGGTAATTCGGTTATATAGTGGGTAATTAGGTTGGAAACCTAATTAGTTAATAGTGAAACCTAGAAACCTATTTTGAGTATATGTCAATTAGGTTGCAAGGGTTAAACTTATAATTGTCAATATGTTTATGTTGGTTTAACATTATATGAACAAATGTCTAGTTAAAGGTTATTAGGCCTGACTTGTGGTATGAGCATGAATTGTCAATAATAAAATTGTCAAGTATATCAAGTTAGCAAGTAGTGTAATATGATATTAGTCGGGTGATATTGTGGTTCAAGATCAGGGTTCAGAGGATTTGGATTAGCTTTCTTGTATTTCAAGTAAGCGTGATATAGAAGCTTCGAGAGGTAAGCTCCCGGTTTAAGGGTTTTCTTACCTATGTTGTTCCACCACGGTCCGTTGGGGCTTTGGTTTTATAATTGTGTGACTGTACGTTAGATAATAATATAGTTGCACCCATGTAGCTCATGGATATGTTGTGATATGATGTATTGGAATATGATATGTTGTGATGTGATATGTCATGTGATTTGTTATGTTATTATGTGGTGTATGGATTGAAAATTATGTGTATGACTTCCATACATCGAACTCATGGTTCCGGGAAGTAGATTTCCATTTGTTGGATCCATACCGGGAAATAGATTCCAAATGTTGGACTCATGGTTCTGGAAAGTATATAATGGAGCTCCTAATGTAGGACATAGCCCTGGAGTACAACCCCTGATAATTATAAGTATATTTTAGACTCTCCTAATGTGGGATATAGCCCTGAGTATAGTCACTGGATGTGTTTGTATATGTTGAAATATATGATGTATGTTATGCTATGTTATCTGACCTTTCATGCAGTAAGTGAACTCTTGAGTGGAGACTGCTCCATAAACCCATAGTCATATTGGGATTCATTTCTCACCCCGTCGTGGGACTGTAATTTAAATTATAGATACATCAATAGCAAAGAGCCTTCAAAGGGCGAGGGACCAGTGCAAAGTGTTATAGGGATACATATATCAGGATGATGGATTATTAGACATTTTGGTTATGTATGTAGACATATTTATGTTGTCATCAAGATTATCGTATTAAAAGGTTTGTAGAACATTATATGTACAAATTAAGTATAAGTAAGTATGTCGTTATAGAGGTTCATATATGTAACGGTGTGGAGCTATGTTATGGATATTTATTCATTTATATGGTTTAGAATTGTTGTCTATCAGATGTTGATTATTTAGTGGGATCACAATTCCCTGGATTAGTCCAATTTACAGCCGTTATGTTGTCCATGAGGATCTATCTGGAATAGTACATGATATCATATTCGAATAGTGATATGATCATCAGTCATGATCACAGGTTATCAGGTCTAGAATCTGTACAGGTATGAGACTGTATAGATTACCATATGTGAGTTAACAAATCGGCCCGGAACGGGATGTTATACCACACACCAGTCCTACATTAGGAGTGAGCGCACATGTTTAAGGAGGGTATGGGGCAGCTTAATTAAATGGTTTGAAAGTATTTGATTCTAATGAATCAGGGTTTCTGTTGGATATGTAAGCTAGTGATGTTTAAAGAGAAAGCAATCGCATGTGAAAAAAGGGTGTGCACATGCATACAGTGACACCAAGAGATAGATTATGATTTCAAGAAATATACATATGGGACTTAACCCTTTTATAAGGGTTAAGTCCCATATGTTTATTGGTGTGGTTTAAATATTTTATTGTTTCAATATATTATCTACTGTTTTAAAATGATACTTCTTTATATAAGAAAAAAATTATCACATAATGTTTTTATGTGTGGTGTTAATTAGTCATATAATTTTTGTCATGTGAAGGATAATAAATATGGATAAAAGATCATAAGTTTAAGTAATTGCAACAATTATTAATGTTGAAAAAAGTCATACAATAGGGAGTGATCGTGCACTTATTAATTTCCATATAAATATGGATTACAAAATTTCTCAATAATTAAATGCATAACAGCATTTATTAATTTAAATAGAAACTATTTAATAAAAAAGTAAAAATGCTTCGTTTATCACAAAAAAAAAAAAAAAAGTAAAAATGCTTCGACGTTTATGTATTTTTAGATACTGAATTTTGTTTCATTATAGCTATTGCTTTAAAAAACTTAAGAAGATATTAAAATTTTTAATTAAATTATTCTTACTGAATTTTGTTTCATTATAGCTATTGCTTTAAAAAATTTAAGAAGATATTAAAATTTTTAATTTAATTATTCTTCCTTGGTATCATTAAATGAAATAAAAGAAAGCGGTAATGATGTGATAATATTTTGAATGCTTTATATTAAAATATTATAAAAGGAGGCTATTTTTTATGATATTGAGGTTATTGAATGAATTTAACCTTTGTACAATTACCTTAAATGATAGATATTTTAAAAGGGATGATTTTGTACTGCTCATTATTGGTGGAATGTAGAAATAACATCTTTCTTTTTTTTAAAAGAAAGGCCACTTAGGTAATATTCTTAACACAACTTACAATAATTGTATGGATCAATAAATAAGTCTGGGATTTTTTATCCGCTCTCTAGTATGATCCCAATTCTAAAATCCAAACATAACAAATGGATTTAAAAAAATACTCCTTTATATACAAAAGGAAGAAGATTATTATAAAAAAATATAAATACACTAAAATTGATTTGGGACATTGGTTATTTTTCAAGAAACTTTGTTGTAAGCTTGCAAGGTCCATCGCAACACCATTAGCAGAAATCACATGACCCAAAAATTGCACCTCAGATAGCCAAAACTCACACTTTGACGGTTTGGCATACAACTGTTTCTCTCTCAACACTTGCAATACAGTTCTTAGATGATCTGTATGCTCTTCTTCGCTCTTAGAATATATTAAGATGTCACCGATAAACACAATAACAAATTGATCCAGGTAGGGCTTAAATATGCGATTCATGTAGTCCATGAATACTGCCGAAGCATTAGTGAGTCCAAATGAAACCACCTGGTACTCAAAATGTCCATATCTAGATCGGAATGTCATTTTAGGAACATTCTCAGACTTAATCTGGATCTGATGATAGCTAGACCATATGCCAATCTTAGAGGAAACACAAGCACCTCAAAGTTGATCCAGAAGATCACCAATTCGGGGCAAAGGATACTTGTTCTTGACAGTACCTTATTAAGCTGTCGATAGTCCGTGCACAGTCGCATACTACCATTCTTTTTCTTTACAAAAATTACAGGTGCTCCCTACGGAGACACACTAGGTCTAATGAAATTCTTCACAGAAAGTTGTTCAATGTATTTCTTTAGCTCAGCCAATTCCAATGATGACATCTGATATGGAGCCAAAGAGATATGCCTCACCCCAGGCAACAAATCAATGGAGAATTCAATCTCCATTTCAGGTGAAAATTTCTTGTATCTCATCAAGAAACACCTCCACAAGCTTCTTCACCATCAAAATATTTAGAATATCTTCCCTTTTTCCCAAACAAAAACATATCCTGAGCCCCATCCTTCAAAGCCTTAATAGTCTGACACACAGAGAAGTAAGCAGAAGGATTAACAGTGGGCTCCTCAGGAGACAATATCAACTTCTTTCCACAATAATCAATCATTATACAGCTTTTAGATAACCATTCCATACCCAAAATCAAATTAACAGTGGCTAGGGGTAAAACCATCAGATCCACCATATAACCGCTATCATCATACTTAAACTCTACATCCTTACAGATAAATGAAGAATCATGCATGTCCCCAATAACGGTAGTAATACGCATAAAGGGAATCATCTTCGTCACGGTTAAGTTAAACCCTTTAGCAACATAGTCCACAACAAAAGAATATGTTACTCCAGAATCAAATAATACAGACAAATCATGATTAGCAAAAAAAAAATTGTACCTTTAACCAAATTTGGAGCCTTATCAGATTGTTGAACATTCCTAGTATAAACTTGTCCAACATTAGAAACATATGGCAAGACCTGCAAATTCACAGCCTGCCCAGTATTGAAAGTACATTCTCTAGCAAAGTGGCCAGTCTTGCCACACTTAAAACAAGCATTTTGAGCCATCCAACCATTGCTCTTATGTAACTTTCACACTTATCACACTTAGGACCATAGTATCTGTCAGTTGGTTCACCTCTAGGGGATCCACCCCTCTTAAATTGACCAGAAGGTTGCCTCATTTGCAAACCTTTACCCTTTTTATTATTTCTCCATTTAGAACCAGAAGGGTTGTTTCTCCAATTAGAACCAGATGGACCAACATTCTTCTTAACCTCGTTATCACGAGCAATATTAGATTTAGAATACCTACCAGAGACGGTCTCAACCCTTTTACATTGGGTAACTAGATAAGCAAAATTTCTCACTGTCGTATTAAACATACGTTTTGCAATCTTCTCATTAAGTCCCCTCTGAAACTTAGCAGCCAAGAATTCAAGGGTAGGCAGAGTCCCACCATAATTTGCAAACTTGACCAATTCATTAAATTTAGCAACATAGGCACCAACAGATAAAGAGAATTGGACCAACCAATCAAATTCACCTTGTTTAGCTTCCCTAGCATCCTTGGGAAAATACTCTTCATGAAATAAATTATCATATAAAGCTCGAATAATTTCCTACCTTTGTAAAACAAAAGGCATAGACACATTGCACCACCATTCGTGAGCATCACCTTCCAGCATATACAGAGAATAACTCAGCTTCTGAGGATCCTAACATCTCATCACCTAAAATATCTTATCCATTCCCTGCAACCAAGTAGTAACTAATTACATTCGGATCTTTAGATACCAGAAATAATATAAGCTTGTGCTTCCTGAAAGAGATCAGTCTTCCCTCTTCCGTATCTGACCCATCAAAGTGCTCAGCTACAACAATATGGTAACTAGCAACACCAGTGTGGTGACTAGCCTAACTCTTCCTCTGATGAGAAGTAAGAGTAGGTGTAGGAATAAAGGTCACGGTAGTTGTGTATGGAGGAGAATCAGTTCCCCTATTAGCATCCCCCCATGCCCTCATCATAGTCATGAAGATTTGTATAACACCTCGCATTTCTAAATTATATATTAATATATTAAACATGGATTAAAGGGAAGGATTAGTGGAAATCCTAAAAATCAGGTCAAAATACAAAGGAAGGGTAAAATAGTAATTAGCCAAACAAGCAATCCTAGGAAGGTAAAATTGAGCTGGAGGTCTCAAATGGTAAAAATAACCATAAAAATGGATTCAGAACAAAAATTTGAGTGGTTATGCAAGTTTCTGAAATTTTGGTGAATAATATTTTTACCGGGTAAAAATACCATGGTACAGTTGCACCGTAAAATAAGCCGATTGAGTTTTGCGCTCTAGGTTTGGATATAAGTTATAAATGGTGTATAGAACTAGGAAATATGATTTCTGATGAAATTTGACGGAAATTAGTGAGTTTGGGGAAGCGTGCCCACGACGCGCGTTACAGCTTAAAACTGTAATTTCTCCGAACGACCGGAAAACTCTGGATTCATCTGATCAAGGGTAATTGAAGGACATGGTTAATGTTAAAAGTTAGAGTTTCTAAATAAGTTATGAGATTATGGACGTTTAGTGGAATCGGAAAGGGTTTTGAATTATTTTGAAATCGCGTGAGGTGGCGGTGGGGCCCACCTCACTTAAAATCACTTAAGGCACCTAAGCTAAGGATCTATTCATCATCACCCTCCCTTGTTCTCTCTCTAATCACGGCTTCATCCAAGAAAAGGGGGAGAAATTGCCAAGTTTGAAACTCCATCATCCAACCACCAAAATCCAAAAAGTTTGTCACCAATCTTCAAGTAAATGAAGATCCGGACTCAACCATACCATCCATTAGCCTTGAAACCCTCTCATTTGTGAGAAAAGAGGAGAAATCAGCCACGAAAATTTAGAGGATTTGTATGATTTTGGATTTGTTTGCTCAAGCCATTGCTTGGAGATCAATTGGAGGAGTCTTGTGAGTTGATTGTGGGTAAGTTTCAACACCTTTCATGGATTGATTTGATGATTTAATTTCATGAAAACCCAGGGCTTGTATGCTTGATTTATGGAGTTAGAGAGTTCAAAATGAGATTGTGTATTAGATAAATATGTCTTAGAATGATGTGTTGGAGTGATAAATGCAATAAAAATTATTGAGGAAATGTGCTCATAACTCAGGAAATTTTGATGAGAAATCCAACACTATGTGATTTTGAATTGTTTTAGGATTGTGTAATTGAGTTGTTGTATGATTGTATGAGTTAATGGTAGGATTGTGTGAGGTGTGCAGTAGTTGACTTGGATTGAAAAATCCTTGGTATAGGCCAAGGGAGAATTCAGCCATATGTAGGATAATAGGGAATTTGGTGTTGTAAAATTATTTGGTTGATGTGTTATGTGATTAAATGGTATTTGAATGGGTTGTATTTTGAGTGAATGCATTGGAAGTTAAGGAAAAATAATTGGATTGAGTATGAGGTGCAATTGAACCTAGAAGGAAATTAATGACAAAATTAGGTTGTGATGATGTAGAATGCATATTGGCACCTAAAATGACGTTGTGGTAGCCTTAGAATGCTTAAGAAAAATAGAAAGAAAATAAAGAAAAATAATTTGTATTTTTACACTTATTTGGTCAAACCTCACTTGGTGGGATGGGAGGAATTTGACATTTTGTGAATTTGATGGTTTACCGTGTTCTGATGACCCGTATATGGTCGTTGTAGGTTGCCTTTCACGAATTTGAACCCTGAACCGTGAGCTCGGTGGGTTGCCCTTGGTCCCGGACCAAAAGGGATTGTGGTAAGTGTTTTGGAACCATGCATATGTACTTGAAAACTTGCATGTGTTTAGTGAATGGAAATTAATTGGGAATGTCCTATTTGTAGGCATTTCTGTTGTATAGCTAGCTCAGGAAATATATTACGTTGGAGCTATGGGAGAGGATTATACAGGTAACCTCTTGGTACGGGGGTTTGATCCCCGTGTGTGTTGCACCATGCCCGTTGAGGGTGATGGTAGGAAATGTATGTAAATAATATAGGATAACATGTTTATGCATATTGTATGTGTGGTGGTACATAAACCGTGTCTCTGGTCAGTAGACTGTTGCCTTCAGGCGTTACGAACTTCTACTAGATAGGTTTCTGTGTGGGAGTTCCAGTTGACCTGGGGTCGTGGTGTGTCATCCGGATAGGAGCGCACTAGCAAGTCTCTGGTGGATATGGATGGAGGCTGCCTTGGTTGATGTTCTGGGAACACGCCTTGGTTTGAAACTCGTAGGCTTATATGCCGAGCCAATAGGCTAGACGTTGCGTGGTTTTTGCATTGACCATTCCGGCTTCGTCGTATTTTATTCCTTATGTTCCCCTATTTCACTAAATTCCTTGTTTTATCCTTTTTTTTAAATGTTATGTTATGTTATTTATATACATCGAAGTGAGCCATGGGACGGAGTATTCTCCAGAACCTCTGGGTTACTGAGATATATTCATATATCTCAGCCCTCTTTGTGGACTTTATTTCAGGAGGTAGCAGTGGTGTTAGAGCGGTGGGCAAGAAGCCTGTAGGCTGAGCTGGAGGATTTCTATTTATTTTGCATTTTGGTGGCCATTGGGGCTAGGCTAGACTTAGGGCATGAACATTGTATATGGATTTAGGATGATGTATATTGTCATATTTGTTCATGTCATCTTTTGCCTAAGTCTAGTTTCGTATTTATTATGTTTCATTTTGAGGTTTATTATTTATGTTGTATTTGGAGACTTTATGGCTTTATAATGTACATTGGAGAATTGTAATTATTACATTTGGGCCTTGTGTAATATTGAAGCATATTATATGATGAAAGAGAAATAGGCCTATTTTAGGATTATGATTATGTGTATATTTAAAGAATGCATGCAAATGGATCTAGGTGATTGAAATATTAAGTTTTAATAATGTAAGTAATGTGATATAAACTGAGTAATTGGATATAAGCTGTGAAGGGTTGTAAGAGCACCAAGGCATTGCTGGTCCTTGTGTGCCACCCAATGATTATTAGGTACAATTGGAGGTTAGAGAACACTTTTACAAATTTGGGATTTATTGGAAAAACAAAGGAAACTCTGGCGAAATTTTTAGAAATTGGCAGAAATTAGACGAACTTTGGGAGAGCATATCTCCCTCCATAGAGGTCCGATAGGGACGTGTCATACGCCGTTTTAAAGCTTGAGATGTCCTCTACATTAAGGTAAAAATTGGGAATTTTCTGGGTTGTAAGAAGCCCTGTAGAAGCCATTGAAGATACACTGTCCAGAACGCACCTGTACATGGGCTGTTTCTGGCAGTTTTTGGGAATTTTATTCCCACCTCGTTTCTTGGTCAGACTAAGTGTATGATATGTCAAATTGAATATTGAGATGTCTAGTTTTCTGTATAAGAATTTGAGAGAAATTGGTTGAGTGGATCTTTCAGAATAATTGATTGAGTGGAGCTGTTTGGAGCCGTTTTGAGGTTGACTGGCAGATTTGCTTGTCCAACTTCAAATGGCGATACTCGGAGCAAACGAGAATTTTATGACTCATGTGATATCTTCCTATAAAGGTAATTAAGTCTAGAGTAACATACTAAAAGATAAGAGGTTCGCTTCATGAGGTTTATCCACAGTAATTAAAAGACCGAACCATGTTCGGATAGGTAGAAAACGTAAAGGTGAGATTTAGGCTAAGTGGGTTTATGGGAACCCCTTAGTGACTTGAGGGAAGTAATATATGATATAAAAGTAGTTTAAAATAATTATTCCTCAAAGGATTTACAGTTATGGTCACAACTTTTATTTATTACGCCTTATTATTGTTTTAAATGCTCGCATAATAAAACAGAGAAGTTTACTCGCATTTTTATAAATGAATTGTTGTGATTGTAACTGCGCTTAATATCACAATTAATGTTAACAATATTGGTGTACAATGGGCTGTTACAATTTGAAGCAAATCTTGATTCATTTTCATTAAGTTTTCAGTCATATTTCTTTTTGCAGTTGTCTCATTCTGCAAAGCAGTCAACACTGCAACTACAGGATCAGGCTCAGGAGGATCTGCACTAGGTACCCCGTAGTACTTCGGTAACATACATGATATCATAGCGTACACAACGGAAGATTTTATTTAAAGATTAATAAAATGTCTTGTAAAAGTCTGAATAAACTTTTTCCAAAATATTTTCTAAAACATTTTCCAACATCGTTCACATGAGATATTGCATCAGCGTAAATCTAAGACATACAACTACTAATTAAGTCCTATTAGCCATTTCTAGTGGCCATTGACCAACCGGATATGACAACAAGTGTCATTCCTGAAGGAGTATCACGAACAGCATAACGATTGTTTAATGGATAACTGGGAGATAAGAATCTCACACACAATCCCACATGATAAACACAGTTACATAACAGACAGCTTGCAAGTCCCACACGGAATGCAATCCCCTCAATGGGCCAGTGCATACATAATGGCTCCGGGCCCAAATTAATATATCCATACATCATGTCTATACATTCTCAGCACATGCATCCAACATATCTCATAATAAATACATCCATAATCCAGAAGCTCAAATAATAATAATCCTGAGAATTATTACATAAAAGAATATAGTCTCAAAATACTCTAACTAGGCAAGTCAAAATACTACACATGCCATATAATAAAATAAAAAACGTAAAATAAACAGCAGCATCAATCTACTAATCCATAGCTGGGCCCTTGCCCCTAGAGGTCTCACTGCTACCATGGGTACCTGTAATGATGTATCCAAAAAGAGGTGAGATAACAACATCTCAGTAAGCTTAAGGTTCTTAGAGGATCCTTTAATCCCCTGAGCTCACTTCCTATATGACAAGTCAGATATAAAGCATATATAACAAAAATACAGCATAAACATAATATCATATTTTATTCTCTAGTTAACTATTCAAGGGATCTCCTCAAAAATAGCTATCTGGCATGTCCCACATGCCTAGTGTGACTCCCAAGGTCAAGCCATAGGCAGTCAACACAAACTGTAGTATGAAATAACTCCCAGGTCAAGCCATATGCAGTCTACATACATATTCACTGGCTAGGAACCTCATATCATACATCATCAGTGCATCATCATAATATCAATAATAATATAATATCTATATGAATGTGAATGAATGCACATATACCATACATCACATACTTTCATACAATCCAACCATAATGCCCACCATCATGGTGGGCCACAAGAAAGAGGAGTTGTAACAGCCCGTTATGTACCGGTATTGTTAACATTGATTATGATATTAAGAGCAATTACAATCACAGTAGTTCATTTATAAAAATGCGGGTAAACTTTTTCTCTTTCATTACTCGAGCTTTTAAAACAATAATAAAGCGTAATGAATAAAAGTTGTGACTGTAACTAAAAACTAATTTCGGAATAATAATATTAATTGCCTAACTATCATATAGTACTTCTCTGAAGTCACTAAGGGGTTCTCATAAACCCACTTAGAATAAATTTCACTTTCACGGTTTCTACCTATCCGAACATAGTTCAGTATTTTGGATACTACAGAAAATCCGCGTGTCGTCAACCTCCCATCTTTTAGTATGTTATTCTAGACTTAATTATATTTCCACTATTTCAGACAAAACATTCCACCAATTGCTCTCAAATTTTTATACAGTGAACTAGACACCTCAAGTTTCAATTTGACATATCGTGGGCCTAATTTGACCAAGAATTGAGGCCAGAATAATTTTCCCAAAAACTGGTTACGACAGCCCCAAGTGCAGGGGATTTCTGGGCAGTATGTGTTCAATGGCCTTTGTAGGGAAGCGTTCTACTCCTATGGTTGTCAAATTTTGACTCAAGGTAGTTGACATTCAATCTTCAAAATGGTGTATGGCATGTCCTTATTGGACTTCTGTGGAGGGAGATATGCTCCCCCAAAGTTCACTCAAAATATCCCATTTTATGAAAATTTCGACACCATCTCCTTTATTTTTCCAACATATCCCACTTTTGTAAAAGTGTGTTATCTATCATCAAGGGTACCCAATAGACACGGGTGGCACTCAAGGACCAGTAATGCCTTGGTGCTCTTATAACCCATCACAATTTATATCCATTTACTCAATATACATAATCCATGCTTACTTTCTCAAAGTTAAACTTATTTCAATCACATTAATCCATTTGCATGCAATCTTTAAACATACGCATAATCATAATCCTAAAATAGGTATATTGCCCTTTCATCATATTGTATGTTCCAATATTACACATGATCCAAATATTACAAATTACAAGTTCTCCAATGAGACATAATACAATTTGAATATCCAATTACAACATAATAATTCCTCAAATAAAAACATGGTAAATCATAACTAAACTTAGACAAAATATGACATGAACAAACAATATGAATAATCATACACCAACATACAATGTTCATGTCCTAAGTGTAGCTAGGCCAAGTGGCATCAAAATGCAAAATAACTCTATGTCTATGAGCTCATCCTATAGGCCTTTTACCTACTGCTCCTGTGCCATTGCCACAAACTGAAATAAAATCCCCAAAATATGATGAGATATACGGATATATCTCAGTAACCTAGAGGTTCTAGAGATTACTCCGCCCAATGGCTCACTCAGATGCATATTAATAATATACCACAACATCCTAAAAAGGATAAAGCAAGGGATTTAATGAAGTATGGAAGCATAGGCAGTAAAAATACGATGAAGCTGGAATGGTCAATACCAAAGCCACGCAACATCCGGCCTATTGGCCTCGGCATATAGCCTATGGGTCCTCATCCAAGAAAGTGTTCCCAGAACATCAACCAAGGCACCCTCCATCCATATATACTCGAGACTTTCCTAGTCTGCTCCTTAACAAATAACACAACATGACCCCGGGTCAACTGGAACTCCCTCATGGAGACATATCCAGTGGAGGTTCGTAACGCCCGAAAACAACAGTCTACTAGCCAGAGACATGGTACATCCTATGTACCACTATACATACAATAATGCATGAGCATGTTATAATATACTACCAATATACACCTCCAACCACTACCCCCAAGGGGCATGGTAGAGCACACATGGGGACTAAACCCCAGTACCAAGGGATTACCTGATGCAAACTCCCTCTCTTGGTATCTCCAATTTACAGTACCTCCGAGCTTGGTCCAACAAGAAATGCCTACACATAGGTCATTTCCATTACAATTATGATCAACCAATACATATACATGATTATTCAATTACACATGCATATTTACATAATCACTTACCACAATCTCTTTGGTCAATGACCAAAGGCAACACACCAAGCTCAAAGCTCCAAGTTAACGTCCGTCGGAGGCAACCTACAATGATCACACGAGGATCATCAATACAAGGTGTAACCAAACAAGATTACAAGCACCAAAGTTCCCTCCCCACAAGCATAGTTTCGACCAATGGCCTTAAATTTACAAAACCATTTTCTTAATTTTTTTCAATTTACCATCAACATCCCAAGGTTACCACAACAATCATTCAAACCTTTAATTTCATTTAATACCAACCTAGCACCATTCTCTCTAATTTTCCTTAAATGGCCGAAACACATACACACACATCACCTAATAATTTTCCTTCCAATTCAATGCATCAACTCAACATACAACCTATTTAAACACCATTCCTAATCACACAACATCAATTACATAATTTTTGTACCATCAAACCCTATTTCCTCTCATTGGCTGAATTCTAGGGGCATGCATACCAAGAGGTTTCCAATCCATTTCAACACTTCCACACACCATACAATCCTATAATCAACTCATACAATCATTCCACAACTCAATTACATAATCCTACAACCAAGCCATTTCTCAAAGTCATGAACATCAACATCCAAATTTGCCTAAGTTACCAAATAATTTCTATGAGTTCAATCTCTCTAAAACATCATTCTAAGCCACTTTTATCCAATATACATTTTCAATTTGAGCTCTCTAACTACATCAATCCAAGCATACCAATCTTATGTCACCAAATTCAAATCTAATGATTCAACCAATGAAATGTGTTGAAACTTACCCACAAGTAAGGCCTAGGACTCTTCCAAGTGATATCCAATAAATGACTTGATCAAACAACTCAAGAACACCAAATCTACACACTTGGCCGCGGGTTTGGTTGAGGATTTCTCTCAAATTAGTGGGTTTCAAGGGTTAAGACTACCATGGTTATGTTTAGAATGCCATTTACTTAAACTTTGATGATAAAATTTATTAGATTTAAGTGAGAAATGAGTGAGTTTGGAGAGAACAAAGTTTTGTGCAAAAACTTGCACAAACATGGAAGGGCCGCGGGTTTGAGAGGGAGGAGGGGAGGAAGGGGATGATGTAATAGTGACTTTGCCATATAGCATAAGTTCACTTAAGTGGGGTGGGTCCCACCGCCACCTCACACGATTCAAACTAATTCAAATCTCCCGCCTATTTCACAAACGTCAATAAATTCATAAACTATTTAGAAACACTAATTTTTAACATTAACCATTTTCCTTTAATCATCCTTGATCAGATGAATCAGGAGTTTTTCGGTTGTTCGGAGAAATCACAGTTTTAAGCTGTTACATGCGTTGTGGGCACACTTCCCCAAACATTCTAATTTCTATCAATTTTCACCAGAAATCATATTTCCTAGTCCTATGTACCATTTATTACTTATTTCCAAACCTCGAGCTCAGAATTCATTCAACACACTTTACGGTGCAACTGTACCGCGATATTTTTACCCGGTCAAAACATTATTCATCAAATTCCCAGAAACTTGCTCAACCACTCAATTTTTCGTTCTGAATCCATTTCCACATTTGAGACCTCTTACTCAATTTTCCTTTTCTAGGGTTACTTGTTTGGTAATTTACCATTTTATCCTTCTTATGTATTTTGACCCTAATTTCAGGATTTTCACTAATCTACCCTTTAATCCACATTTAATATATAATTATATATTTTAGAAATATGAGGTGTTATAATGGCCCTACATATTAGCTTTTTTTTTGGTAATCGCCCTACATATTAGCTAATTATTCTCATGAATGCTTCATTCCATGAGTATTGTTTGTCAGGATTGCACAAAAATAGCTTTGAGAGAGGCCAAAAAAATAAATGGAAGACTAAAAGCACTATTAACAAACAATGAACTTCTATTTTCGAAAGTCATTAAAAATTAGATGGAAAGAAAAATAAATAAATATCAAGGGGAAAATACTTCTTCTTCTTATAAGCCTCTCTAAGTGTCGCTTTCTGTTTTTGCGAAATCATCGTCAAAACCTGCACTATTGAAAGCCTCACCACCTTGCTGCAAAAACCACCATTTACAAACACAATTATCAGCATCGATCTAAAATCACCGTAAACACAGACATTCGGAAACAGAGTTGAGATGCTTGGAAGAGAAGAGAAGAGAAAGGGGAGATTCAGAGGAGAGCAATACCTTTCAGATCTGATGAAAATGAAAAGAATGGAAAAAAAGAGAGGTTTGGAGGGTTTAGGTGTGTGAGTGCAGCGCTGCTAGGGTTTAGGTGTGTGAAGGAAATATTTTTAGTCTTTTTTCTAGTACAATATTTTTAGTATTTTAAGATTTTTAAAAATGACACCCATTCAATTAGCTACTTCAGAAAAATTTAAATCACGAATGTTTCATTAAACGCCTCTAGTAAATCGACGTTGAATTCTGAATTCCCCGTAGTGAATGAATTTCAAGCTTCCAATGGATTAAAAAAACTTCTCAAAGCTTCAAGACTCCATGAAAATTGCCACCTTCGAGGTGAGTTTTCTTTTCACACACTCACTTTTTCAAGGATTTCTTTTAGGGGTTTTGATCACCAAAGGGTTTTAAACATTTTTCATGTTGAAACTTTCTTGATTTGATGAACAAATTGAAAGTTGCAAATAGAAGCTCCCTAGACTATGGAGGTTCGGCCAAGCATGGAGAAGAAAGGAAGAAGACAAGCCAAAATGGCTAATTTCAAGACCAATAAAGCTTAGCCACCAAATTTGACTTTTTCATAAAGTTATAAAATATCTAAAATTCCATTTACATAATCATCCTTCTTGAAACTTCTCTTAGAATCCAAGGCTTAGATATTTTTACATAATTCAATCCTAAGACAATAATCTCATTTGAGTTTCTCGGTAAAATTATACTACCGTATATCATCCAGTAAAAATCATTATTCATCAATTTTCCCGAAAATTACCTATCCACTCCAAATTTTGTTTTGAATCCAGATCTAACATTGTTTTCACCAAATAATGTTTAATTATATAATTTCATAATTTTAGGATTACAGTAATTGTCAAATTATCATTTTTCCCTTCGAGTGTATTTTCACCTGAATTTCAGGATTTTCACTAATTAAATCCTCTAATCCTTAATTCAATCATTAATAAGGAATTTTCAAATATGTGACGTGATATATTGGTCACTATTACAAAATGGGAATATCATGTATATATAATAGACCAATGTTATTAAACATGAACCGGTTATCGGCTTAGTCAGTGGATCACTCATTGGTTGAATCATATGACCCAAGTAAATATATATAAATTTATATTTTATACTCAAAATTTCTTCAGAATAACTTTTATGTTGTAGTCTACCAAAAAAAAACATTTACGTTGTCTAGGAAAATCCATAATTATGTCTATCCAAAATTACTGTTTTATTTTGAAATTGTAAAATATAAAATCAATTAATTTTACAAAATAGTCCACATGTAAAATAATTAATAATTTGAATAATAAGCATAGAACCTGAACTATCTCTTGAAATTAGTTGTAATCATTATCATACTTTTTAATAGGCTTCATAAAAGATTTTTTTTCTAGTATCAAGTATTTTATATCTTTTTTTTTGTACATAAAAAAGGCCATAGCCCAAACAAATAAAAAACACAAAAAAACTAATGAACTACTAGAGTTTTATCCCTACCAACAGAAGACATATCAGCTAAATACAATAATTGAATCCCAGGAGGAGGAGGATCAATTCAAATAACACAATTAGAATCCTCTCTAAAATCTAGAATGTAGTTTTCCATCCAATCAGCACACACATTACCTTCTTTATAAGTATGTTGAATCTTGATTCTCCAATCTTTTTGTAACCACGCCTGTATTCGAGTAATCAGTTGACCCTCACAGGCTGTTGCACCACTATTAGTGAGCACCGAGATAACACTCGTTGAGTCGCTTTCAAGCTCAATCTTACAGAATCCTTTAGCCCAAGCTAATTCAAAGCCACATAGAATTCCCCATAATTTCGCTTTAAATGAGGAACAGACTCCTAATTTATATGCAAATCTGATAATCCAAACTCCATTAGAGTCACGAATAGTACCTTCACAAGCGGCAGGACCTGGGTTACACGAGCAACCTCATCCGAGTTAATTTTAATAAATCCCTCATCAGGATATTTCCATGCTACGCTGGTGCTCACTATTCTTCTGCACAACCTATTACTATTAGGATTATTGAAAGCTATATTAACATCTTTAACCAGATTAAGAATCATGCTTTCTCTAATGACTAGATTGGGAATCAAAACTCCACGACAAACCTCATTTCTCCATTGCCAAATTTTCCAACAAGAAATGAAGAACATAGAAATCCAGTTTTTTACATCTGAGTTCCCAATTCTTCTCTCCATGTTAAGCTTTAACCATTGCTCCAAGTTAACCAAGAAAAAATCAGCAGCAAAATATGTGGGGATTAATTTTTTTCATAGAACTTTAGCCTCTTGACAATCCCTAAGGGCATGAATTATAGATTCACTTTCCAATCTGCAAATTTGGCAAATATCTGATCCCCTTCCCCATTTGGCAATTTCCTTCGATGTGAGGAGTCTATGATGCATTACCTTCCACATCGGAATTTTAACTTTTTGTGGACCATTCCAACTCCATAAAATAGGCCATATGGTACTCCCCCTATCAAGAACCTCTTCAATATCTAGTAAATTTTCACAGGCCTCATTTACTGATATTGATGAGCTACTCTCAAATTTCCATCTCAATTTGTTCGGTCCATCCTCATGAAGAGGGGGCAGCGTACCATGCAACTGATAAATTATATTGGTGGGAAGCCATTTATCAAGGGTCTCAAAGTTCCACTCCCCATCCTGCATAATCATATCAGCCACTTTTTTATTAACATCGATCCATGTACTACAAGGAGTTACAACTATTGTAATGTTGGACCATGATCTAACCATCTATCGCTCCAAAAACTAATATTCTGACCACCATGAATTTCCCATACCAACTTATCCTCCAACCTTTTTCACATTCTGCATCTACTTTTCCAAAGGTTAGAATCATCAATCTGCTCTTCAAACAACATCTCGCCTCTGTTGCTTCCTCCATACTTAGCTTTAAGAACTTGCACCCATAGCTTCTCATCTTCTGTAAACACTTTCCAAGTCCTTTTGTCAATAAAAGCATCATTCAGACATTCAATTTTTTCAAACCTAGACCCTCCATACCTTTTAGGTAGAGTGATTGTGTTCCAATTAATTAAAAGATTTTTCCTAGAACCTTCAATGTCTCCCCATATGAACTTTCTCTGGATTTTCTCAATTTCCATACACATTGCCGCAGGAACCTTACAGCTTCGCATTTAGAAATAAGGAACTGCTGCAATAACAGACTGAGCTAGAGTAATACACCCAGCTTGAGACAAACATTGTTTTTGCCAGTTATTCAACTTTGACTTGATCTTTTCCACTAAGTTGGTATACAACTCTTTAGTTACTCTCCCATACTGAATCATAGAGCCAAGATATCTTCCAACATTCTTAACTCTCTTGAATCCACTCTTCTGTACAATTTTATCAATTAATCCCTCATTTGTATTCTTAGAAAAAAATATGGAAGTTTTATCCACACTTTTAATTTTTGTCTTGATATGTCTTTAAACAGGTTCAGACACTTTATCAAAACTCCAAGTTGTTCTTCTGATGCTTCCATGAAAATCATAAGGTCATCCACGAATGCCAAATGAGAGATTAAAGGACCTCATTTACCAGCTCAAGTTGGCTTCCAAAGATCCCCTTCAACAGCTGTGGAGACAATGTGCGCCAGTTTCTCAATAGCAAAAACAAAAAAGGTGAAAGTGGATCACCTTGTCGAATCCCTCTAGATGGTTTGAATTCAACAGTTTTGCCTCCATTCCAAAGCACATTAATCTTTGTGGAGCTAACACACTTCATAATCAGGTTAATTATCTGATCAGGCGATGCGGCTTCTTCAAGAACAAGTTTTAAGAACTGCTAACTTACTCTGTCATATGCCTTCATTAGATCTATCTTCACTACCATGAAAGCTTTTTTTCCCTTCATCTTTTGCATTGAATGAATTAATTCTTGCACAATTATTATATTATCCTGAATTTGTCTCTTGGGAACAAACTAGCTTTCCATGGAGAAATAATCCTTTCATGATAGGCTTTAACCTTTGGACTATAACTTTCGTTAATAACTTGTAAATTACTGGACATAATGCAATCGGTCTAAACTGGGAAATTACCTCTGGTTTGCTTGATGTAGCAATAAGAATCAGCAAGGTAGAACTAATATCAGCTACTAGATCAAGAGTGTTCCACATCCTTTTAATTGCTTCATATACCTGCGGGCAGATCTTATTCCATTGTCTCTGAAATAAAATTGTTGGGTATCCATCCACTCCTAGAGCTTTATAGGATCTCATGTTGAACAATAACATGGAGACGTCCTGAAAATTCGGCTACTTGATCAGACTTCTTCGATCCTCCTATGTAATACTAGGCCAGCTATTAACTGAAGAAAGCCATCTTCGATTTGAATTCTCCTCTTCAAAAAGAGATTGGTAAAAACTGCATACATAATCTTTTAGCTCAATCGGATCCTCTATCCACTAATTTGAGTTATTTCGAAGTCTGGTTATTTTGTTTGAACTCCTATGAATGATAGTCTTCAGATGATAAAATCTAGTGTTTTTGTCTCCATCAACAATCCAACTATGCCTAGACTTTTGGAACCACACCATTTCTTCTTGGTCCAACATAAAT
This sequence comes from Gastrolobium villosum, assembly GCA_032173675.1. Classification (NCBI taxonomy): domain Eukaryota; kingdom Viridiplantae; phylum Streptophyta; class Magnoliopsida; order Fabales; family Fabaceae; genus Gastrolobium; species Gastrolobium villosum. The sequence continues at coordinate 32,395 of JAVKPL010013675.1, read as the reverse complement.
TCTAATTTCTTTTGTAGATTATTTTCAACTTCCTCCAACAGTATGAATCTCCTTATCTCCTGAATCTTTTCTATTTTTTGAGATAGATTTTTCTTTCTTTTGATAATATCTCCATAAACGGATTTATTCCACTTTTGAAGTTGTGGAGTAAATTCTGTAAGCATTTGATTGATCTCCTTTGTACTGTCCCATTTTTCCTGCACTAACTCTGGGAATTTAGGATGATCCATCCAATATCTTTATATTTATGTAATATTGATTTTATTATAAATAATTTTAAGTTTTAATTGTGATTTTAAAGTTAGAAATACTTCATACTTAATGTGCTTTTGATATTGGATTGTAATATATACACTTTAATTTTTAACTTGAGGAGATAAACTATGATTTTTGATTTAAATTAAAATGAAATCTAGAAAAAAATTATTAATAATTATGAATATTAATGAAACCAATATATTATTGTGAACAAATTAATTAATAAAAATAAAGTTGCATACATATAGATAAATGAAAAAATGATATATGAAGAAAATATGAAAATGTGATATCAAAATTATTAAATTTTGTTTTTAAGAACAAAATCCTTTCAGCTTCCAATGCAAAGTAATCAATTAATTAATTTATTATTGAGTTTTATATTTCTCATTTAACATGAGAATTGAATTCTCATGTTGTAGAGACAAAAAATATGTGGGACCCGTATGTTAGAAAAAATTATGTGTAGGACCCACGTTGGCACGAAAATCGAAGGGTGTGTAGAAAAATTCAAATTCTCATGTTAAATGAGAATTATAAAACCCTTTATTATTTATAGAAAACCCAAAAACCTTTCCCATTTGTATTCAATTTGGGGGAAAAGTGAAACTGACATCCCTTTATTTCCGGTCTCCCGGCAAAAAAATTAATTTATTGCTTTTTTAATAAAAAATTACGAAAAAGTAGTCGTTTTACAAAATATTACAAAACTATAGCAGTCAATCACGCCCAAAAGTGGGCGTGACCAGTAGGAGAGAGACACGCTCTGCAGAGGACGTGAGCGGGGGTAACACGCCCAACAGAGGGCGTGACCCACCTGCTCTATATATTCCCATTTTCACCTTTTTACCTCATTTCCACCCTCCCATCCTCTCTCTAATCATCTTCCTCCTCCTTCCCTCTAAAGTGATTTTAGAAAGTTTTGCGCAGCGAAGCTCTGTCTCTCTCGTGTAAGTCCCTACTTATTGTTTATTTTTTTATTAACAACAATTAATATATGATAGTTATTAGTGACTTAGATAATTGTTAGGGTGTTAGAAAAAATATTAGTGACTTTATTTAATTGTTAGGGTGTTAGAAAAAAAATATTAGTGACTTTATTTAATTGTTAGGGGGTTAGTAAAATATTAGTGACTTTATTTAACTGTTAGGGGGTTAGAATAAAATATTAGTGACTTTATTTAATTGTTAGGGGTTTAGAAAAATATTAGTGACTTTATTTAACTGTTAGGGGGTTAGAAAAATATTAGTGACTTTATTTAACTATTAGGGGGTTAGAAAAATATTAGTTACTTTATTTAATAAAGTTAGGGGGTTAGAAAAATATTAGTGACTTGCAAACGTATTGACCTTTCAATTAACCACATTATAATTAGGGTTTGTAAAAAAAATTAACGTATCCAATATTAATTTAAATTGAATTTGACATTATTTAATGTATTGACTCAATATATTTTTAGAATAATGTAATGTTAAATGAATTAATTGTCAATGATATTAATTTAATTGAAATTAATATAACATTTGAAGTTAGTTAAATGCTATGTAATTAAGTGAAATTAAATTTTATTTAGTGTATATTAATATAATATCAATAGTAATTTGGGTACATTATTTTTCATTTGTAGTAGTATTCTCTATAATGGCTCATTCGTCTTCATCAGAGTCCTCACGCTCTGGATCCGATGGTGATCTTGAGCCATCTGATCCTTGTACGCATGTACTTCCTGGCCCATATAGGTGGAAGGTACTACGTAAGAGGACACAGCGCTCTCACGTTTCACAACTTGTGTGGAACGAGGATAAGGTCAGGGCGTTAAAGACAAGGCGAGGTAAACTTCAGGGGGGACCCCATCACGATGATATACCAGACGTTGTGGCTAACTATTTGACACAGGCTGGGTTCATACACGTGGCACGTATGAGTCATATTCAGGTATGTAATTTTTAAAATTACTTAATTAAATTATCGTATGTGGACTTTGTATAATTGTTGTTTTTCCTTCAGATAGATACCCCCATGATCTCTGCTTTGGTAGAGTGGTGGAGACCGGAGACACATACGTTTCACATGACCTAGGAAGAGATGGCCATTACATTACAGGACGTGGCTGGTATAATTGGTTTGCCTACTGACGGGCAAGCAGTTACCGGAGCTACAACATTGAATTGGATTGCTATGTATCAGCAGGTTTTTGGGACTGCCCCTATTGCAGGCACAAACATTCACGGAGGCGATCTACGTATTTCTTACCTAGACAGGATATATGCAGATTGGTTTCCAATAGCACACAATCCTGAGAAGGTGAGGTGTTACACTAAGGCACACATTTTGCGGCTATTAGGCTCATGGTTAGTGTGTGACAAATCAGGTGGGAGTAAAATTGCTTGTCATTACGTTCCACTGCTAGCAGGGGACTTTACGGACATCGGTGGATACAGTTGGGGGTCTGCGGTGCTCGCCCATCTCTTTAGACATTTATGTATGGCAACAAACCCGCGGACAGTTAATATGGGTGGTTGTCACGTATTACTGCAGATATGGGCTTGGATTAGATTCCCCCCATTTCACCACCCATTCCGCAGCCTACCCACCCCGAGTGGCATTTTGGTCACAGGTATATTTTATTAACTCATATTGACTGATTTATTACATGTTCATTTTCCGTATTAGTATGATAATTTGTTACTTATTCTATGACAGGTTTAATTCCCTACCTCCCTTTAAGCCACATGAGCAGTCTTGGTATCGGGCAAACCTTGACACGCTTTATAGAGACGAGGTTTGTGCTAACTATTTAGTAATGGTTTTTAGTTAATTTACATGTTATAGTTGGGGGTAATTGTGTACCTATTACTAATTTTTTTATATGTAGGTTGTGTGGCAGCCATATGGAGAGTACCTGACAGCATTGTTTGTATATGATCATGAGCGGTACTTATGGTTGGCCATTACTCCTATCATTTGCTTCCACACAGTTGAGTACGCTCAACCGGATAGATGTATGCGACAATTTGGTTTAGATCAGCCCATACCACGGAGACCAAGAAAGCTTAAGGGTGTTCATGATCTAACTCTGCGAGGGAAGAAGGATGATAATTGGGAGCGTAAGATGAGGGCCTTCATACATCGATGGACGATCAGAGATACGTCCATACGTGTTCCCCCTGTACTTGTAGGGTTGATGTCCCCGAACCATGAGTACCTACACTGGTACAGACAGCGAGGGAAACGGTTCGTCGCCAGGAAAGCTGCAAGGGTTGGACGAGCAGTGAGTTTTGACAATTCAATTTTGAATATGATTATGTTTATAAATTTGTAATTAACACATGTTGTTTCTTTTCTTCATAGATTGATGGTTTGGAGATGATATATTTTGTGACTACTACGGATCAGTTCACTGCCTTTGGATTGGAGTGGGTCCATGACGAGATTGGCAAAATTATTTCCATATTCAGAGAGTCGGCACGAGTAGAGGAGCCGGGGCCAGAGGCTCCACCTACGCAGACTGTTGAGGAGCCCATGTTGACCATTGAGGTGCCCAGTGGCAGGAAGGAAGGACATGGACTAGGACGACAGCGGGAATCAGTTCGAGCGATACCCGATCCTATTAATGTGCCTAAACCGCGCACTGATATGTAGGGTTGGTTTAGACTGCCAGTGTTGAGTCAAGCAGGTGGGCCACAGCCTATGTACCATGGTCCTCCTCAGCCGCAGTATTATGATAACCAGCCAGGTACATCGTATTATCAGGGTTTTACACAGAGTGAGCAGGTTTATCAGGCTAGCCCCATGGCATGCGCATCTGGTGGGATACCAGTGTCTCAGGATCCTTCCAGTAGTACAGAGTACCAGCCGTGGAATATGGAAGATGTAACGGAATGGACTCAGCAATTTATTTTGACCACAGACGGAGTGGGCGAGTGGCCTGAAGGTTGTGTGCCCGGTCACCCTTTGTCATCGACTTCACCGACTATGCAGCCAGTTACTGCACAACATGATTTCATACCATCTTCGAGCAGTGGATATGTTGCCTCGGAACCTGGCATGTCTTGCATTACTCCACCAGCTCATGTTCCAGAGGCGGTTGATGAGGATCAGCCTGGTCTTGACGCATGGGGATAGGCTATAGAGGCTCAGTCTAGGCGTCGATTACCCCCACGTCAGGCACGCGATAGGCCATGGCCTCGTTGGTCGTAGTTTTATTTATTGTACTTATATAGACTGATTTATTGACATTATTTTGGGACTGTTGTTACTGTGCTATCACTGACTATTGTGGACTTTTTTTTGAACTATTTTTTGAATAGTGTTATAAGCATGCAAGGAGTAAATACTAATTTTTATGTTTGCAAAGACAAAGCGATACAATTTCATCAACAAGAATACTACAAAATCATCATAAAAGCTAATTTAAAACAAAAAAGCATGTGATACAATTTAATTGGCAAAATAATTGTTCCCGACGTACGATTATCATGCATTATCTCCATGGTTAGGACACGACCTACGATTGTGCCCGTGTTGCTTACAAAGACCACATAACCTGCGTGGTGTGATAGTTTCAACCTCATCCATCTCATTCCGTATTCTTGTAGACTTTGGACGACCTTTTGCCCGCAACATATTTTTATCCAGTATTACCACAGGACCTACATTGGGTGGAATTGCTTGCTCATTGCCGATTGGCTCCCATAGAAATGAGTACGCTTTTACCAAGTTTGACGTCTTGAATACATCATCTATATATTGTCTATAATTCCGACGGATGGATAATGCTACAGCAACAGCGTGACTACAAGGATATTTAAATGCTTTAAATTGTCCACATTGGCATGTACGAGCAGCAAGGTTGACAGCATATGTCCTTTCAAATCCTGCATCCACCTCAAAAACAGTTTCATCAACATTATATGTACGCATAGTATGCATTGTTGCAACGGATTCATTATGTGACAATGCTTCAATCACATTTTTGCAATATGTATGACCAGATTCAGCTTGTCTACAAGCAGATTGACCTCTTTCCACGCAATATTGGACCAATCTACTGTATGTAAATTTTACCAGACCAATAATGGGCATGTTTCTTGCTCCCTTTAACACCCGGTTGATGGATTCTGCCAAGTTTGTTGTCATATGCCCAAATCTTCGTCCATCAAGGTCATGTGCACGCGACCACTTTTCCTTAGGGATAGCATCAATCCATTCAGCTACCTGCCTGCTTGTGTCACGAAATCGTGCTAGGGCCCTCTCAAAATCCACCATGCAAGGAGTATATCCTGCGAACAATTTAGAAAACACACAGTTTATGCTTAACAAAAAACTACAACATTCAGATATACCAATCATAGTGTGCAACATACCTATATTCATCAGGCTCGCCTTCAATTTGTCATTTCTAAATCGTTGATTAAAATTGCTTGCAACATGTCATAGGCAAAACACATGAAATGCATGAGGTGCCTGCCATAGGGGATTATTTTCAACAGCCGATAATATACTAACATGTCGGTCTGAAATTAGACATATATTCTGCGCTTGTGACGTGCAGACGAAGATTGGCAAGGAAGTATGACCAAGCCTCTAATGTCTCACCCTCAACAACGGCAAATGCAAGTGGCACACATTCATTATTACCATCTTGAGATGTGGCAATCAACAACTTTCCCTTATATTTTCCGAATAGATGAGTGCCATCAATTTGTATCATTGGTTTGCAAAATTTAAATGCCTCACAACATTGTCTGAAAGTCCAGAAACAACGAACAAATACACGTTTTCCGGGATCCAACTGCCCCGCAACAAAACAATCCTTTGTTTGAATATTGTAAAAGGAACCTGGTGCAAAAAACGAAGCATATATTCACACCACCTGGGTAAAAATGCATACGATTCCTCCCAATCACCATATAACATTGCCATGGCTTTCTGCTTTGCGTACCATGCCTTTCTATATGAAACTTTGAATCCATATGAATTAATTATTCTCTCCTGAACGAGAGCAATGGCCACTGAAGGTTCCTTTTTTATCATCTCTGAATTACAAAGGCTGGATATAAACATTAACAGAATAACAGGTATACCAACAACAATTTTAATTAACTTTTTAATTTGAAATTACATACATACTACAAGTGCTGCAATAACGTCAGAATCAAGTTGTCGATGATCTTGAGAAAGATGATCATTCAAGCAATTGTGATTCCCACCCTATTTCGTTACCTTCCAATTTTCACCATACGTTGGTTTAATTACCCTGATCCTCCACGGGCAACCTTGGACGTGCGCACAACATTTTATACTTAATTTTGTGGGAGTGCTCTCAACCACAATTGCTTCTTGATGCTCCTTCATGAGGTAGCGCTTGATTGCAATCTGAGAATTGTTGGTTAACAAACAATTTGTCTCCCAATTGCCATGGACCCTGGATTGAACCCGAACTCTGTGTCCATGATTGTGCCTCACTCGGATAATCCCAATCAATATATGTGTAATGTGGAATTTCTGACCAAAAAGGATCAACAGGTGCATCGCCTACATGTACTACGTAATAATAATAATAGAATTGAATTATTTTCTTAATGGATAATTGCAACATCCAAACACACAGTATATTAATTGATAGCATACCTTCAGGATGTTCTGGTGCTTGACTCGATGTTGTGTCATGATGTACAACGATACGAGACTCCCCCAAATCATGCCATGGTTGAAGTTCAGTACCAGACCTGACACATTCTTCGTCATTGTCTGATGCACTCGCATCCTCTGCAAGAAGACAATCCTCCATTGCAATATTTTCTTCATCATCTTCGTCATACTCCTCATCCATAACCCAAGTAGGGTCATGTTCATCTTCATCAGACATGTTAACAGCAGGAGCAACAGATGAGGATGCAATAAGAGGAGAAGTAGACCTAACTGACCTCATTGGTATAACAACTTCCTCCGCGGTGGTAGTATCCACATACAAGTCTAGGAAATCCTTTCGGGACTGGTTCGAGAACTCTTCCATTACCATATCGATGTCTTCATCATCGACCACTTGCAAGCTAATGTATTGTTCACGTTGCCATAATCTTGCCGTGACTAGAGTGATCAATTGGTTGTCTGTGAGACATAATTTTTGACGTATTTTCTGATGCAGCTCTGCAACCGTTGAGTTCCGTTTAATACGTGATGACCTTTTCTCCCCTGCAAAAATAACACCACGACGTCCTTCTTCTATCCTACCGTTAAAATAAAGAACAACACGAATAGTATCAGAATTCGCACTCATTTTAAAAATCAAAATATTAAAAGATAAAACAAAATACGAGTAAACAAGTGCAAACTATCAGAGAGTTTAAGAGCATAACAATGAGAGAGTTGTGAAGAGTGTGTAGGGGGTGGATGTTTAAATAGAGTGCAGTTTAGTCACTCACGCCCAGGATTGGGCATGACCTTCCAGTGGGTCACGCCCTCTGTTGGGCGTGTTACCCCTGTGGGTCACGCCCCCTTATGGGCGTGTCTCTCTCCTACTTGGTCACGCCCTGTTTTGGGCGTGTTACCCCTGGGTGGTCACGCCCTCTTCAGGGCGTGTCTCTCTCCTACTGGTCACGCCCACTTTTGGACGTGATTGACTGCTATAGTTTTGTAATATTTTGTAAAACGACTACTTTTTCGTAATTTTTTATTAAAAAAGCAATAAATTAATTTTTTTGCCCCGGTCTCCCTCCTTCATTCATTATTACTAAATATATAATTTTTCTTGTTCATCTCTCAGAGTTGTGCATCTTTCTTCTTCGTTTCTCAGAGTGTTGGGTTTTCTTCTTCTTCTTCATCCATCAGAGTGGTAGATTTTTTCTCCATCTATCAAAGTGATCTTTAAAACGGCATTGGATGACACTTAGAAGACAAGGTTTTGGAGAGAGATAAGCCACCATGGTGAAGAAGATTATGCCAGTGAATATCAAGATCTTAAAGGATGCCCATAAAATACTATAAAAATATGGGTAAGTTTATCATGGGTTTTATTTTTATAACCGAGAAGTTCTCTGTTTTCATAATATCCGATCAGTTCGACCTGATTTACAATAGTTCACTAACATTTCTGATCCATTATACTACTAGGACTGGTCATAAACCGATTCGAACCAGTCAATCTGGTCTGGTCCGATTTTTATAACATTGTACTAGATAATGTTTTTTGACACTTATTTTTTATTTGTTTTGAACATGATATTCAAGTACTACTAATTAGTGTAAAATAGTGATATTAGAGGTTTTCATTGGAGTGTTAACAAGTTGTACCTTTTTCTTCTGAATATTGTTATTTTATTGATTTTATATGTGCCTACTACTAAAAGTTTGATAAGGATTGTATCTAAAATTTAGTTTATTAACATTATTTTCCTACATTAATATTTTACTTCATTTTCCATTGTCGTTATCATTATCCAACTACTCGTTGTCCTTTGATTCTTTCATATATTTTTTATTATAAATATCTATCACCTTCTATATTAGTTTATCCTTTAATTCTTTCATATATTTTTTTTATAAATAACCACATCTTCTACATTTGTTTGAGTGGTGTTTTTTTATTTTTATTTTTTTTGCAATATTCAACGGCTAAATTCTTGATTTTCTAAGTTATTGTTATTGATTCTTGACCTTTACCATCTTCTTGTCCTATATTTTTATTACTTCTATTCAATGTTGATAGTCGTAGAAATAGAGATGTTAGTACAATCACATTTACATATTAAAACAACTATGGAGGCATTGCTTCTAATTCACATCTAATATATATATATTTTTAATGCCTCAAATTTGGAAGGATCAATAATCAATATAGATTTTTTAAAAAGAAAAATAAATAAGTTTGTAATAATTTTCATTTAGACTCGATCATTGAAATTGCGTATAGGATATATGACCTTGCTGAATGTAAAAAATTGATACTCATAAACTAGATATTATTGTTTCAATATATGATATATGCTAATTCTAGCATACCTTGATGATCTAATCATGCTTATACATAATATTGAAGCAATTAGATCAAAGGCATTAAAACTAAGTTACAAATACCTCCTGCCATTGCTTTCCAAAAATGGGTTGAAGTAGTCCATGAGTCTTTATGAGTCTTCCAAGCTCTAGCTTTCAAGAACATATGGTGTATAGTAATAATTCAAGAGTAAATTTAGGGGCTTCGAAGTTTGAAGCCACACCTTATGTAGACCCTTACCATCAAGGTGTAAGTCAATAGTGGTGTGCGCTAAATGTGGGCTGTTTGGATTCATTTTTTTACCATTGTGCGTGAGTGTGGCTGAAAAAAATGAAGATGGATGGGTTAGTTACTGAAAATAAAGGTACTAACATTCTCCCGCTCAGTCCACATATTCTATCATATACTAGAGTGAGAAACAAAATACATGAATCATGGCGATATGTCCTGTAATATATGAGTATTATCTTCTATATATTACACTGCATTATATTTCTCAAGTCCATATAACTTAATGAATAAACAACTGTGAATGTGCATAAACTAAATGAAAACATCACAAGTAAAGCTTCATGAAAATAATATCATTCTTACAATGAAAATAACATAAGGGAACCAAGTCTCATCCTTACCACATGATCCTTAAATTTAATAGTTAAAGGATCACCATTCATTAGTTCAGTGCTAATGTGCTCAAAACCACTATTTTATCTTTAACATGTTCTCTTATTGCTAGATACTTAGGGATGTGCATGGGTCGAACTGAACCGGATTTTTTGAAAAACCGAACCGAATTGGTTTAAATGGTTCGGTTCGAAAGTCGTTCGGTTCGGTCCAAAATTGGTTCGGTTCGGTTCAGAAGTGGTTCAGAACCGGTTCGGGTCGACCCTCTTTTGAAAAGAAAAAAATTTGAAAATTTAAAAAATAAAGTTATAAAAATTAATTTGGTTTGGTTTGAAAATGGTTCGGTTCTTAAACTAGTTCTAAAAATTGGTTCGATTCTGAAACCGGTTTGGTTCATGAACCGGTTCTTTAAAAACCGGTTCGGTTCATGAACTAGTTTTTTAAAACCGGTTATTTTATGGAGCGGTTCAGTTCGGTTCATGGTTCGACCCACTTTTTTGGTTATTTTGCACACCCCTATAGATACTTAATATAGATATGTTGCTTTGACTACCACTTTGTTTATTCTTAGCCAAAAATATAGCAACTGGATTATCATAATATATCCTTAATGGCATAGAAATAGAATGCATAAGTCTAAGCCCAAAAATGAAACTTCTTATCTATACACCATGTGAGGAAGCTTTAAAACAAGAAACAAGCTCAGCCTTTGTAGTGGAAGTAGCAATCAAGTTCTGCTTGATACTTCTCCAAAACATAGCTCCATTGGCTAGTATAAAAATATATGTTCAAGTTAATTTTCATTAATAAATGCAACTAACATAGTTTTAATCTAAGTAGCCAATCACTTCTAAGCAATCCGTCTATACATCATATTTTCCTTTGTCCCTCAAAGTTATCTCATCACTTATTTAGCAGTTTTCCAGTGGTCTTAACCTAGATTACTTTGATATCTCCCTAACACTCTGATTGCAAAAGTAATGTCAAGTCTTGTGCAGATCTAAGCATACATAAGGCTTGCAACAATTGAATAATGGTGAATGTTCTTCATTTGTTCCCTCTCAATATCATTTTTCGAAAATTAGCTCAAATCAAACATGTCACCCTTCACAATGGGGGCTACACTTAGTGAACAACATTCATCCTAAATATTTCCAAAACTTTATTGATATAGGTCTCTTGAGGCAAACCAAGAACACCTCTTATTTTGTCCCTATGTATCTTGATGTCAATAATGTAAGAGGCATAATCCATATCCTTCATGTAAAAGTTTTTAGAGAGAAATTGTTTCACTTCACATAGCAAACCCTTATCATTGGTTGCAAGTAAAATATAATCCACATATATAATAAGGAAGCAAATTTTTCTCCCACTGACCTTCTGGTATATAATTGATCTATGGCATTTTCTATAAAACCAAATGAAAATATAACATCATGAAATTTCTGATACCATTAATGAGAGGCTTGTTTCAATTCATATATAGATTTCTTCAGCTTGCACACCAATTGCTCACTATAGGTAGAGGAAAATCCTTCTGGTTGTTTAATATAGATTTCTTATTCTAGATGTTCATTGAGGAAAGTCTTCTTCAACACACGATGCACCAATGGGAGAATAACATGTGTAAAAGTGTAGCCGTCAAGTCAAATGCATGGAAACCAAGAGTCACAACATCTGGATGACCTGAGCCAGTCAGCACTGAGAAGTAGATGTGGAACAAATGCACTCAACGAAAAGAACATAAAGGCTCAATGATTTTGATGATAACAAACAAGCATGGAAAGAAAGTCTCATGGTGCAACCACCAAAAAGAAGTCCAAACAAGATCAAGACTCAAGCTTCAAGAGAAGTCTCTAAGTCTAAACTCAAAATAATATATAGGTCTTAGGATTATTTGTAAATTGATTCCTTACATGAACAAAGCTCAAAGTATTTTTCAAATACATGCATTAAATCATCGATCAAAATTGAAATACCTTTCTAACATTAAAATATATTTTCAATATTCATAAACTGTTTAAATAATATTTGAAACTGTTTTAAATCAAGAGAAAACCATGAGAGGGTGAAATCCAACCTGTTGACAGGTTGGTAATCGATTGCCAAACCATGGTAATCGATTACCCTTCATGGTAATCGATTACCCAATCTTGGTAATCGATCACCCACTGTACAGAGACAAAAATAACGGCTATAAAATGGCTAGTTTGTGGAAATGTATAGGAAATAGGCCTTGGGGGCCCTCTATAAATAGAGGCTACTGTTCCCATTGATGGGACACACTTTCTTGATCTTTATTGCTCATTAATTCTCATCCTATTTGCATTATTCTTGTCTTTTTATCATAAAATCTCTTTGAGCTTTATTCTTGTGAGAGTGTCATATACCATTGTTCTTCAACTTGTGTTATTTGTACTTTGAGAGTACTTAGCCATTGTTAAACACCTTCATTTGATTTATTGAGTAGTTAGGGGAGTGAACCCTATACACTTGAAAGTTCACCAAATTCCTAAGAAAATTTGGAGTGAAAAGTTGTAAGGCATCAAGAGCCCGAAGTCTTGAAAAGTTGTAGTGGTTTGTCAAGCACCCTCAAGCTTGATAGTTAGTGAAAAGAATTGATCAAGCGGCTTCAGTCTGGACGTAGGTCACAGTGGTGGTGACCGAACCAGGATACATCTAGTTTGCAATTTCTCTAACCCTAATCTCTTTATTTACGTATTGAAATTTCCTTTTTAGATTGTCTTTATATACTAGCTTGATTACTTTGCTATTCTTTTTCTTGCTCCCACGCTTAGATTATTTCTTATTAAAGCGCTTTATTGAAGAAATAGTCTTTAAAACATCAAAGGAGGTACTTTGCGAAAAGATTTTGTAAAACTCAATTCACCCCCCTCTTGAGTGTTGAAGCCACTTTTCCAACAAGTGGTATCAGAGCTTGAACTCTTGTGTAAAGAGCTTAACCGCTTCAAGAGAAGGGATGGCTTCTTTGAACCATGATATGCCCCTTGAGGGATCTTCTAGTACTAGACCTTCTTTTTTCAATGGCGTCGATTATTCTTATTGGAAGAGTCGAATGAAAATATTTCTTCAATCTAATGATTTAAGAGTATGGAGTATAGTTGAAAAAGGGTATACACTACCTACTATGAAAAATGAGAAAGATGAAGATGTTCCTAAAGATATAGATGATTACACTGATGATGAAATTAAGAAAGGAAATTGGAATGCTAGAGCTCAAAACTTAATCACAAATGCCTTAGGTCGTGATGAATACTTTCGTGTTTCAAATTGTAAGAATGCTAAGGAAATGTGGGATATTCTTCAAATAACCCATGAAGGAACTAGTGATGTTAAATTTACAAAATTAAATGCACTCACTAGAGAATTTGAAATGTTTGAGATTCATGAAAATGAAAGTATTCAAAGTATGCAAAAAAGATTCACACACTTTGTCACTCATTTAAATGCTTTAGATAAATCTTTTACTAACCTTGAATTGATTTCTAAGGTGAAGAGAAGTGTGCACAATAGAGAATGGCAACCCAAGCTGACGGCTATTACAGAATCAAAAGATCTGAAAACCATGGATCTTGCAACCTTGTTCGGCAAGCTTCAAGAATATGAAATGGAGCTAACCAGAATAAGCTTGAAGGAACAAGCCATCAAGAAAAGTAAGGGAATTGCCTTGAAAGCCTCAACACCAAGCAAAGAAAAAGATGAGGAAAAAGAAGATGGAGATTCCGAAAATGGTCTTGATGAAGATGAAATGAGTCTCTTCGTAAAGAAGTATGGAAAATTCTTTAAGAACTTCACAAAGAAATCATCATTTCCTCCTAGAAGAAGATCTAAAGATGAAGGATCCTCCCAACTCACCGTCACTTGCTTTGAATGTGGAAAAGTCGGTCACTACAAATCGGATTGCCCAAATGCTCAAAAGAAAGACAAAAATGAAAAGAAGCAAGGCAAGGATAGAAGGAACTTCAAGAAGGCTTATCTTTCTTGGGATGACGAATCTAGTTCCTCCGATGATGACTCCAAGGAAGAAGCAAACCTATGTTTCATGCAAGATGGAAGACCATCGGAGAAATCAAGTAAAGAAACCCGACATATATGTCTAATGGCAAATGAGGACAAAAATGATTCCGAAACCGAGGTAAACTCATCTTGCTATACTATTTCCCCTTCATATGATGAGTTGTCTGACATGTTTGAAGAAATGCATAATGAAACACTAAAACATGTTAAAACTCTAAGAGCATCAAGAAAAACTATTAGTTATTTAGAAAAACAAGTTGCATCTTTAGAAAATGAAATTAAAGAATTGAAGGATGAAAATGAAACTCTCAAATTACTTGATGCTAGCATTGGTTGCATAAAATGTCTATCTTCAAATGATCATGCATCTTCATCATCATGTACATAATGTAAAGATCTAAGCAATGAAATTGATGATTTAAATGGAATTCTAAGCAAATTCACATGTGGAAGAGATAACTTAAATGTGTTGCTTGGTAAACAAAGATGCATGTTTAACAAATCCGGTTTAGGCTTTGATACTAGCACACAAGAAAAGTCATATAAAAACTTTTTCATTTCTCCATCCTACATGACAAGTAGCCCATTCATTAAATGTTTTCATTGTGGTGGAAAAGGTCATAGTGCTTCCACATGTAAAGTTAGAAGGAATAGTATTATTGGGCAAAAGAAAGTATGGGTTCATAAGGGAACTAAGCCCAAGACTAACACACAAGGACCCAACATGGTGTGGGTACCAAAGATTAAATCTTGACTTTGTGATGTAGGTTTGTTTGAAAGCTAAGAGCTCCAAGTGGTACTTAGATAGTGGGTGCTCAAGTCACATGACGGGAGATGTAACTAAATTTCAGTCATTCACAAAGAAAGAGCATGGACATGTTTCCTATGGTGATAACAACAAAGGAAAGATACTCGGCATTGGAAAAGTTGATAATTCCTTCTCTGTCTCTATAGAAAATGTTTTACTCATCGAGGGCCTTAGACATAACTTGCTTAGCATTAGTCAATTATGTGATAAAAATTATAGAGTTATTTTTGACTCAACCTCTTGTAAAATCGAAACTATAATTGATGGGCAAGTTAAGTTTATTGGTCATAGAGTGGATAACATTTATATGATAGACTTAGATGGTATGCCTTCAAATGACGATAAATGTTTGATTAGTAAGGAAGATGACTCTTGGCTATGGCATAGAAGAATAGCACAAGATTGGAGAGTAGCAAGAGGACACCCCATTGATGCGGTAATTGGTGATATATCTAAAGGGGTAACTACTAGAAACTCAATTAGAAATATTTGTAATCACTTAGTTTTTGTTTCTCAAATTGAACCTAAGACCATAAATGAAGCAATTATTGATGAACATTGGTTCTTGGCAATGCAAGAAGAACTAAATCAATTTGAAAGAAATCAAGTTTGGGAGCTTGTGCCAAAACCAAATGATTATCCAATAATTGGAACCAAATCGGTCTTTAGGAAGAAGCTTGATGAAAATGGCATAATAACTAGAAATAAAGCTAGACTTGTTGCTAAAGGATATAATCAAGAGGAAGGAATTGATTATGATGAAACTTATGCTCCCGTTGCTAGATTAGAAGCTATTAGATTGTTACTTGCATTTGCATGTATAATGGATTTTAAACTCTTTCAAATGGATGTTAAAAGTGCCTTTTTAAATGGATATATTCAAGAAGAAGTATATGTTGATCAACCTCCTGGTTTTGAAGATCATGACTTACCTAACCATGTTTTTAAACTTAAAAAGGCTTTATATGGTTTGAAACAAGCTCCAAGAGCTTGGTATGAAAGATTGAGTAAATTTCTTTTAGAAAAAGGATTTTCAAGAGGAAAAGTGGATACAACTCTCTTTATAAAGAAGAAAAATGATCATCTATTATTTGCACAAATCTATGTTGATGACATTATATTTGGTGCCACTAATGTTCACATTTGTGAAGAGTTTGCCAACCTTATGCAAAGTGAATTTGAGATGTCCATGATGGGAGAGCTCAACTTCTTTCTCGTTCTCCAAATAAAGCAACAAAAGGATGGAATATTCATCAACCAAGCTAAATATTGCAAGGAGTTACTCAAAAAATTTGGAATGGACAACTCCAAAGCTATTGATACTCCCATGGGTACATCTTGTTCTTTAGACAAGGATGAAGGAGGTAAATCCATAGAGATCACTAAATATCGAGGTATGATCGGCTCACTCCTTTACTTAACCACAAGTAGGCCCGACATCATGTTTAGTGTATGCATGTGTGCTAGATTCCAAGCTAATCCTAAGGAATCACACTTAAGTGTCGTAAAAAGAATTATGAGATATCTTGTAGGCACTTCACAAACGGGATTATGGTACCCTAAGGGTGCATCATGTGAGCTAATAGGCTATTCTGATTCCGATTTTGCGGGATGCAAATTGGATAGGAAGAGCACTAGTGGCACTTGCCACTTTCTTGGTTGCTCTTTAGTATCTTGGCATAGGAAGAAACAAAATAGTGTGGCTTTGTCCACGGCCGAAGCCAAATACGTGGCGGCCGGTAGTTGTTGTGCTCAAATCATTTGGATGAAACAACAACTCAAGGACTTTGGGGTTGAACTTGATCACATCCCTATAAGGTGTGATAACACTAGTGCCATAAACCTCACAAAGAATCCCATCATGCACTCTAGAACTAAACATATTGATATTAGACATCATTTCATAAGAGATCATGTGCAAAGTGGAGATTGCATCTTGGAATTTGTGGAATCCTCAAAGCAATTGGCAGACATCTTCACCAAACCACTCCCAAGGGAAGTACTCTATAACTTAAGAAGAGAAATTGGTCTCATTGATCCATCATACATATGTCACATGGATTCCCCACCACCCCCCCAACCTTTTTTTTTCTCTCTGTTTCGAGCCTTGAATCTTCCCAGTACCCTTGGGTAATCGATTACCATCACTTTGGTAATCGATTACCAAGAAGGGTAATCGATTACCATGCTACGGTAATCGATTACCATGCGAATGCAGTCTTTAAATCTTCGCAACTCAGCAACCCAAAACGCACAGCTCTTTTTTTTTTCTTCTTCTCTTCTCTTTGCACTGTAGTGGCTTCTCTTTTGTTTTTCCCCTTCTCTTCACATTGGCCTCAACCTAATCTCCAAGGTATGCTCTCCCCTTTCATGTTTTTTTTTTTGGAACCTTTCTTCTACAAAACACACGGTTCTTTTGTATCTGTTGGGGTTTTTCATTTTTTTTTTCAAATGATCGATTATGGTCATTTTTCTTTTGTATCTATTTCTGCCATTCAAATTTGTATCTGTTTCTGCCATTCAACCGATTATGATCGATTATGGGTCTCCCCATTTGTTTCCCTGCCCTTTCATATCTGCTATGTCCATCTATCCCCAAATTTAGCGATTCTGTTTTTGTTCTGCTATTTTATGCTTGTTGTTTTGTTTTCAAAGAATGGGTTTGAAATCATTTGAATCTGTTTGAGGAGAGTCATTTGAATCTGCATACTGTTATTTTGTTTTGCTATCCTGTTTTGCGCATATTGATGAATCTGTTTGCGCATATTGTATTGTTGTCTTCAAAGTATGGGTAATATATTGGCCCTGTATCATTATTAGAATATAATGGTGAGCATTAGATAATATTGGCCCAGAATCTGTTTGTGCATTTGAATCGGTTTGAACATTGGCCCTGCATCATTAGACTATATTTGTGTAATATGAGCTGAACTATATCTTCCTGGACATGAATCTTCCATGCAGATTTTTTTTTACTATATATATTCATCTCATATGCCTGCACCCCTTCCCATTCTGATTTCTTAGTTGTACTCATATTTTGTGACTTGAATGGTGCGCTATTTATTTGGAACCTAACTTGGCACAATTTTATTCTGTAGGATTTTCATCACTTCATTCTATGGCTTCCTCATCTAACCCAATTCGCAAGAGGCCACGCGGTTCATGTCTTCATGGCAAATACTTCTCTACAGCTGCCAAATATGCCACCTTCAAGGAACACTATGCCTCCTGCCCAGTCATCGCTTCAAAATGCTTGGATATCCAGTTCATGAGTGATGAAGGCTTTGAGATCTGTGATCTCCTGACTTATGCTGGAGTACTAGAATTGACTCTCCTCAAAGAGCCATACTCCGAAGATATGATTCGAGCCTTCTACTGCACTGTCATCTTTGCAAATGATACACTCAAAGCTGACATCAAGGGCAAGCTCTTCTCGGTACCTCCTAGTGAATGGCCCTGCATCATTGGCTCTGCCTACACCGGACACAAATACGGTGTGTATCTATTTCCCGAATATGACAAATATGCCTTCACGCAGTCTATTGTGGAACCCGGCATCATAGTCACTCAATCCAAGTTCAGCGTGTCAATGTTAACTATGGACAACCGGATTCTACATTATGTGGTCACTCACGTGTTGTCACCGAGGTCCTCTAACTACTCTCGGGTGCTTGATGCTGATATTTTTCTCATGTGGGTTATTCGTTCAAAAATCAGTTTCAACTGGCCTTATTATATCTGCTCTCAAATGATTAAAGCTAAGAACTCCTCGGGGGCACTTCCTTATGCTACTGTCATTGTTGAGATTCTGCGTCATCAGTGAATCTTCATGGAAGGTGAAACTCTGTCCGATGCAGTACACAAACTTGGAATGCATCTGCTGGCCCAAATGCAAATCAAACAAATCAATGGCATCTGGTGTAAAACGACTGCTCCTCCTGACATTGGAGCAGGTCCTGCTGACATTCATGAGGACCCTCATCCTCCAGCCGCTGATCCTCCTGCTGATTCTTCTTCCTCAGCGGACCATACTTTGGGATCCATTCTCACATCTCTTAATCGGCTACAGACTACTATGGAATCCGGCTTTGCCACTTTGAACTTTAGGCATGCTAATACGGAGCTTCATCTGAAGCGCATTGAGGATCATCTCAACATTCCTCCTCTTCCATCTCTACCACCACCGCCTCCACATGACTCTGATGACTTTTAGTTCTTATTAGTTATTTTCTTTATGCTTTTTGGACTTATCTTATGCTTCTTCTTTGCCATGATACTTTGGATATTTTGCTTCTCTAGGACTCTAACTTTATGAACTATGGTTGCTTCGATTTTGGTTTATTATGCACTCTTATGCTCTATTCTGTTTCCTTCTCATTATTGTATGAACTGTTTCATGTTTTCTCTTTATCTACTCATGCTTTTTGATGTTGCCAAAGGGGGAGAAATATACGAAAATTGAAAAAAATCATAAGCATATATTAAGTTAAAGAGGGGGAGAATAAAATTCAAATATAAAGGAAAATAAATGACACCTTATATATCAATCATATATTCAGGGGAAGTGTCAATACTATATTTATCTAAACACATGCTATACTAATCATTTTCTCAATTTGAGTTTGTCATCATCAAAAAGGGGGAGATTGTGGAACAAATGCACTCAACGAAAAGAACATAAAGGTTCAATGATTTTGATGATAACAAACAAGCATGGAAAGAAAGTCTCATGGTGCAACCATAAAAAAGAAGTCCAAACAAGATCAAGACTCAAGCTTCAAGAGAAGTCTCTAAGTCTAAACTCAAAATAATATATAGGTCTTAGGATTATTTGTAAATTGATTCCTTACGTGAACAAAGCTCAAAGTATTTTTCAAATACATGCATTAAATCATCGATCAACATTGAAATACCTTTCTAACATGAAAATATATTTTCAATATTCATAAACTGTTTAAATAATATTTGAAACTATTTTTAATCAAGAGAAAACCATGAGAGGGTGAAATCCAACCTGTTGACAGGTTGGTAATCGATTACCAAACCATGGTAATCGATTACCCTTCATGGTAATCGATTACCCAATCTTGGTAATCGATTACCCACTGTACAGAGACAAAAATAACGGCTATAAAACGGCTAGTTTGCGAAAATGTATAGGAAATAGGCCTTGGGGGCCCTCTATAAATAGAGGCTACTGTTCCCATTGATGGGACACACTTTCTTGATCTTTATTGCTCATTAATTCTCATCCTATTTGCATTATTCTTGTCTTCTTATCATAAAATCTTTTTGAGCTTTATTCTTGTGAGAGTGTCATATACCATTGTTCTTCAACTTGTGTTATTTGTACTTTGAGAGTACTTAGCCATTGTTAAACACCTTCATTTGATTTATTGAGTAGTTAGGGGAGTGAACCTTATACACTTGAAAGGTCACCAAATTCCTAAGAAAATTTGGAGTGAAAAGTTGTAAGGCATCAAGAGCCCGAAGTCTTGAAAAGTTGTAGTGGTTTGTCAAGCACCCTCAAGCTTGATAGTTAGTGAAAAGAATTGATCAAGCGGCTTCAGTCTGGACGTAGGTCACAGTGGTGGTGACCGAACCAGGATACATCTAGTTTGCAATTTCTCTAACCCTAATCTCTTTATTTACGTATTGAAATTGCCTTTTTAGATTGTCTTTATATACTAGCTTGATTACTTTGCTATTCTTTTTCTTGCTCCTACGCTTAGATTATTTCTTATTAAATCGCTTTATTGAAGAGATAGTCTTTAAAACATCAAATGAGGTACTTTGCGAAAAAAATTTCTAAAACTCTATTCACCCCCCTTGAGTATTGAAGCCACTTGTCCAACAATAGACTCCTCAAATTCCACAAGAGCACAACATGACATCCCCAATCAAACAAATCCAGACCTCGTCCAAAAGATGCAACCTAGCTACGATCCTTCATTAGCATAACCCTAAGCGACCCAGTCAATCACTGCAAGGTTTAATAACGCGGTCAACTTCCTAACCTACAAAAGGCAAGCTAGGGTTCGACCATGAGATACATTGCGTAAGGTGGCCTAAAGCCACTAGCCCATCATCGACAAATAGGACCTCAATCATAAAGGAATCGAACTTAGTTGGGGTACACAAGGCAACATTACATATCAATAATTCAAACTTTCAGAATGCTGGAATAAGGGAAACTCTTTTGGACCCATCTTATGGACCTATAGTTCTCACCATGTACAAATTGAATAGATAAGGATAAGTACATTATCATTTCACCAAGGGATATAGGATAAGTCATTTACCCCTTCTTCCTAATAGTCTCACTTCTGTCAAGACTCTACATCCACAAGTAACCAATATATAAATAAGGGTTTAAGATTACCTAATACACACTTTGTGCTTTCTACCTCTTTAATTGTCACTATGTACACACTAAACGCTATGGCTATATTGTTACTACTTATGCACAATGATCTGCTAACTCTTGTGGTATCTTTTTCATAGACTCCCGCGAGTCTATTGATCCTAAATACAAATACCAACCACTGGTTGGATATTCCCGATCTCCCGGATTGATCAAGTGTAAACATTTTTGTTTACAACATCATTCAATGATCCACACAATAAATTTGCCATGTGTTGTTAAGCTCATCGAATAATGTAGAAACTTATTTTGAATGATATTTTAAATTTATTTTACACTAACTATACATCAAAATTAAGTTGTTACACTTTTTCTTTTTTGGTAAAGAAGCTATTTTGTTTAATTATACTCAAGTTTTACATTTTTTTATCTGAAGTGGTTTCTTAAAATATTGAAAAAAAATCATATATAAGGGAATAATGTTACAATAATTATCTAAGAACTTTTTATTAATAAAAGAATTAAGAAGCATCCAACATCCATATTTTAATAATTTATTAATTCATCACATGATTTTATTATAATATATCTCTCATTTATTATTTTAACGTATATAATTTTATTTCATTTTAATGACCAAAAGAATTAAACTTAATAATTAATTTGAAAACAATGTATCAAAAAAAATAATTAATTAAAAAAAAACACAGATAAAAAATTATTAACTCAACCTCAGTATACTACAGCAAAAAAGTATTTGCGAATATTTGCTGCTTTTTTTGTATTTGCTATTGCTGTTTTTTTTTTAATAATTATTTGATGCTGTTTTATCTTATAGTTATTTATATCTTTACAAAAAACATATTATTGATTGATCGACCTTGAATCTATTATCATTAAATTTATATATAATTAAATGTAATCCAAGATAAATACAAATAGTGTAACAAATGTAAAATGTCTCACCATTAAAAATTAATAGATCCAAATACATGATAAAATAAAGTAAATGTGCTTTGCAAATTTAACATAAATGGAATCAAAGTATCAATTATACTACAAATATTTAAACCTGAATAATCTTGCAAATCAAACCTAAATGGAATCAAAGTGCCAATAAAACTACAAAAGTTAAACCTAAATAATATATTAGGGTTGATGAGTTGCAGAATGTGAAGGTTGATCACGAGGATTAAACTCTGTTGCCTACATTAAAAACAAATGATTAACATATTTAGTAAAAGAAAGATAAAATTATGTATAAAAAAAGAAGCAGAGAATTAAGATTATTAATAATGTGGCAATATTGTCACAATTAAAAAAAGGTGAGAACCCAGAACTACTAAACCATAATGCAGAATTACAAGCCAACACCTACACCAAATAGAGAAATTGAATCTATAGATCAAACCATACTCAGCTCTAACATGCTTGCTACAATGGAACTACCTTGTACATAGTTTAGCAAACTTTTCCTAATTAATTCAACCAACATTTCCTAGAGCTTCCTATTAAGTGATTGCACAACATTATAAATATGAACCAAAACTCTAGGGACACACACTACGTGCTGAGCAACCTAGTTTTTACCAGTGAATTTGTAAATACTATATTTGTTACTTAAATTTGAAAATACTATATATCATACATACAGTTGCAGGATTATACTTTTTATTTATAGAAACAGGGTGTTCTTACTTATTCCATATTCATATGTTTTTGTTTAGTGTTACGAATTTTAAGATAACAAAAATCATAAATTCCACTGTTTGTTTGAAGTTTGAAGCTAGCCTCTATTTTTTTTATTGTATATATTTAATTAATGAGACTATACGTATGCGTGATGCACGAATTTATGAGAACTATATAGTTGTGTACAATTCATACTTAGCTGGCAACCTTGGCCAAACTATAATATATTTGATGAGTCTCACTTTTCCTTGTCGACTGATGAGAAGCACAAAGTGAATCTGCAACCAAAAAGAATTATTATTATTTTTAAAAAAAAAGTAACAAAGTTCCATTTATAATATTCGCATACGCATACATATGATCTGAGTATCAGCTGAAACATATAATATATAGAGCAAATTGTGACCTCAGACACTGCATAATTGAGGTTGGGTTCATTGGAAGGAATCACATAATTATTTTGAAACATGTAACCTAAATGTCAATGGTAGAAGGATTAAAAAAAATGGTGAATTGGGATCATAAAAAATGATGACAATTAAGAGGGAAATTTTTACAATCAAAACGGTTGAGTCCTTCTCACTTGGACATATCACGTGGTCAATTTTTTACACTAAATTGACTAAGCCATGAGCCTTGTCTTCTGCATTGTGAAATTTATCACTATTTTATGTTCTTATCATTTACACACACATAATTTCATTTTATTTTAATCATTTGGTTTTCCCAGGCTTCTGAAATATCTTAAGCTGAATTGATTGAAGCAATGCCGGAGTTATTATCAGCCATTCACTGCATGTACCTGGTGCACCGTAAATCTGCAGAAATATCTTCATCTTTCTCCATATTGGTGTCTCTGTCTGTTCCATTTCCTGCCATTGTGATTTAGATCATTTCAAATTTTCAATGAATTATTAGAAACAATATCAGCTTCTTAACCAGGATTTTCTCTTCATCCAATCCGCTTTCTATAAACCCTTTAAAAGGATTAATAAATGTAATTAGCGAAAACATACATTGAAAAAAATAAAAAATAAAAATATACCGGTTAGTAAATGACCAAACAAGATATCCTATCAAAAAATAAAAAGTTAAACCAAACTATCATTATAAATTGAACCCTTCAATTAAGAAAAATAAAGCAAGGCATCTTAAATCTCTATAAATATTCTCTTTAGGATCTTATCTCTTATCAGCCATGGAACTTTCAAAGGAGATTTCAATCTCCTCTCTCTATATATATGCTGTTTATTTCCGTTCCAGATGGTAATTCATTCTAAACCCAATACATTGATAGTGTTTGGACAACAACTAAGCCATGCAAAACCAAGAAGAGTGCTTATAGTCATCATTAATTCATATAAGTGCAAGACTAATAAACTGTGCTTATGGTTTTGAGTATGATTCATAAGTCAAGAGATATAGAATATAAGAAGCTAAAATAGATCAGTCTATGTGTCCTAGCAGTTTTGAACCACTTAGCTATATTAAAAAAAAGAACAGAAGTTTGAATTGAAAACAAAATCGTAGGACATAACTGTGAAGAGGGAAAGTGACCGGGGTGAACTATGGGAGAGATACCAATACTCCTTCCACAAAAAAGGCATGAAATAGAATGCATTGTAATAACAGATATAACTGTTTCAAAATTCAAAGTTGTTTCATCATACAGCAAATTTACTTACACAGTCAAGTCCTAGTGATAGTCAATAATCAATTCATTTGTTATAAATAAAACTTGAACTAAATAGTCAACTAGTTCTCCATCACTAACTACCACCTGAAAACATGAGGCTTCTTTCTCAACTTTTACACAGCCATTGCAAACCTATATATAAAAATGAATTTCCCCAAAAGAAAACGAAGAAATAAAATTATATTCAAACCATCAAACCAAGCATGTGGTGCCATAAGCCCATAACAAAAGTATGCATAGCACCTCAATAAGTGATGCATAAAAACATCAAAGTCTATTGGTCCAAGGGTGAATCTCGTCCCAACAAGTCCAACTTTGCCAACATCATAGAAAATCCCCCCCCCCCCCCCCCCAAAAAAAATAAATAAGGGGACTATTTCAACAACATAAATTAAATATAGTAGCACATGTAGCATTGAGGTTCAAAGGTAAAAAGAGAGAATAGCTTGAAAATAATTTTCATTCCAAAATTTCCACCTCAAATTTTTGTTATATCAAGCAAGTGAAAAATAATTTGCACTCCAAGGTTTCCACTAGGAAACTAAAAATGCTTACTATAAGTTAATATTACACACGAGTGACAGAGCCTAATTATGCTTCTTATACCCAATTTTAAAATTACAAAAACAAAGTAAGCAAAAAAGAAATAAATAAATAAAATATATATAATTTAAGGTTAAAGGGAACCTGTTCTTCTTGGAGAGGAGCTTGTTCTCGTTAATCTTACGACCACCACCCTCAGTAGTATTGCTGGCCCCTTCTTTCCATTTGTCATAAAGATCAGATAAAAAAAAAGAATGCATGTGTTAAACAGAACCATTTTAAAAAATTACAACATATCTTATGCTTGTTAAACAGAACCATTAAACATTGTTAGCCGCTTAACATGTTAAATAACTATCTCATTGATTTTCTAAAAGTTCTATTTAACTTCTCATATTGCATATACTGTTAGAAATGCGCAACCAGAAGACTTAACAAAAAGAGACAATATCCACATCATAAAAAAAGGACTAGAAGCTATGTGTACAAAAATTAATTTAGGTGCTTGCAATAAACTCAGCATATTGAAATAAATGTGGTTTGGATTTTAAGCGAATTCTTTTAAATCCTACAAAACAAGATATATATACATACATACAAAACAACTATGTCTCTGCCATAATAAAATTTCATCCACGAGTCAAGTCAATACCAGTGTGTGGCTGTGAACTTTTCGTATCTATTGGCCACATGGCTGTTGCAGAAGCGGTTTAGTTTTGATCAGGAGGAGCACTCCCTGGAGAAGCTAACTTATTACTACTCTAAGGCTCTGAATTGCTTTCTTTTGTAGTTGTCCCTTGCTTAGTCTTTGGCTTATAAGAAACTGCACACTACCACCTGCAGCAAGCAAAGCTTCATTTTTTTTATTTGGATTTGAATCTAAAGCATCCTGAGATGCACAAGAATGTAAATCATTATCAGACATCGTTTACCTGCAGATAATGATATTATTGCTTAGAACAACCATATGATAAAAGCATGTCCTAAACTTTTTTAGAATTTTAAAATAAATTTGAATAATTTAAAAATTATAAATAGATCTTTTTTAATTTCAAAAACATTTTTTAATTATATCCCTGAATCCAGCCTATTACTAGATCCTTATTGAATACAAACTATAGACTTATTTACATATGAAACCTATTTAAGTATATCTACATGAAATATGAACAAATAAAAGCCTCGAGTTCTTTATTCCACATAATCAAAATGGATAGACCTGCAGGATAGACCACTAATTCAACTGCAATAAGATTTCAAGGAAGTTAATAAGTGTAAGAAACTCACCAGAATATCTAAACCCCCATAATTTTCCTTAAACCATTCAACAAATTGGTCGATGGATGGAGAATCTAATACATCAAGTTCATGACAAGCCACATCCAGACCCCCTTCTTGCAAGACCTTAATTGATTCAACACCAACACTAGCGTCTCTTGATGTCAGTACAACAGTTACTCCATGATCAGCAAGTTGCCTAGAAATCTCAAACCCAATTCCTCTGTTTCCACCAGTAACCACAGCAACAGTTTCCTTAGACCACCACCTATAAGCATCCAAATGTACAAAAAAATATCACAAATGTTACCATAAAAGTAACATTTTTAAGAAGAAAAAAATGGGAGAAACTTACCTACTGCAGTTAGAACCAAATTTGACAGAAAAATTTGTAGATTGAAGGGTTATCAAGCTCTCTAGACTTCATTAAATTGTTTGTGACTCTTCGCCAACACATTCATATGTTTAAATATGTCATTATATAATATTTATATCATTGTTGTTTGAAGATGAAAATTATTATCAAAAGAAAAAAAAAAAAAAAAAAACACAGTGCACTCAAAAGAGAAAAGAAGACGATACTTGCAAGGTTTGAGGAGAACGCAAATGAATCTCAATGCGGGTGCAGTTCCTGGATAAAAATCGAATTATTCACAATTAGATAGAGGAATAAATGGAATTGAGATAAACGAACCCTAAGAAAGACGAAACAGTAAATGGAATGGAATGGAATAGGGAATACACAGTAAAACATGGCCCATAACTATCTCCAAACCCTAAACCCCCATTTCTCCCCTATTGAAGTTGCTATACATTCTTCTTCAAATGCTTCCACCACAAGCCATCATCGTTGCGCTACTCGCTCCATACATTGCGAAGTCCAGAATGAAAAATGCTTCTATCAAAGAGAATGAATGTTGAAATGCTACTCGAAGCATTAAGTCCTTGATGAATGTTGGATCGTTTGATGAGCACGTGAAATAAACAGCTCGGTGAGAAGAGAGGAAAAGTGTGTGTGTGTGTGAGAGAGAGAAATGCATGAAGGAACAGCTCGGTGAGAAGAGAGGAAAAGTGTGTGTGTGTGAGAGAGAGAAATGCATGAAGGTTGAATAATGTGTGATACTGTGATATAAGTTACTTACCCCATCATCAACTAATTGATTGAGTTAAGGGCGGTTTTAGCAAACGACATGAGGACACCGCCATTATCTGCCCTTTTACTCGTAGTGTATATTAAAATTAGTTTCAAGTAAAATGGATACATAACTAAATATTAGATATCACTAATAGTATAAAAAAGAATTTCCATCATATATTATTGATAAAAGTTATTTTAAGGTTAAGTTGTTCTTAAATTGAGTGAATAAGAAGGGAAAATTATATTTATAGTTTTTTTTTATATAAATTCTTATAAACTATACTATGTGTTAGATGTAGAATATTTCAGCATACAGTGTACTACCCTTAATATATAAGTATAATTTATAAGAGTTTATAAATATAACCTTCTCCGTATACGAATATATAAATAATTACATTATTTGAAAGAGACCATTAATTACTAGGAAAATATAAGAACAATGTTGTATCATGAGAAACTTGTCCAGTAAATTATTATAACTATGTATTTCGGGAATATAAAGTTATAATATTAAAATTATTATTTTTTCTTTCTCTTCAATCACTTTCTAAAACTTGTGAAAGAAAAAACAATTATAATATTATAATTATGTATTCTATCAAAAGTACATAGTTATAAGGGGATTGCATAATCAATTTCTCATCCAATAAGTTATAGCATGAAAAATGCAAAACCCTTATTATTATTAGGATAAAGTATTTCTCCTTTAATGACCCCAAAACTATACATCATTTTGAATTAATGAAAGGTGTTTCTGTAATATTATTTATTTTTTTCATATGAATTTTACGAAAAAATCTTCATTAATTTTTCTAAAATTACAAGAACATCATTCGTTAATTCGAAATGATGTAATTTTAGGATCGGTGGAGATAACTTATATCCAGTGATTGGAAAAATAATTTATCCTATTATTACTATTATTCTTATTGTTATTATTATTATTATTAAATAATTGTCCTATTTCCGGAATTTTCCGAACATTGTTTTTTTGGTTACCTGGGGGTTACCAATAGGACTACAATTCCAAATAGAACCCTAGCTTCCGCCATTGCCGCCATCTTTTCCTTGTCTTCTCGAGGACAATACGAGATTGTTGTTGCAGAAGATCACTCTTCTTTGGGTCGCATAACCCTAAAATTTCTGATTCAGATAGAAGAAAAATTCTAGCTTCTGGATTTCAAGGGGTTCATTTTGTTTATTCTCAAGCTATGGTAAGCTTCAGATGTGTTTTTATTCCTTTTTCTTATCAATTTTGTTGTCTGGCTCTCAAGGTCTCAAGGGAAATGGAGAAATGAAGAAATATGTTTATTTTTTGTTGTTTAGCTTCTGCGCATAAAAAGAATATTAGAAATGATTCCTTTTGATTTTCTCTTTTTTCTCTTGAGATTTAGTTGTTGAATTTTGAATTTGGTTCTTTACATGTATGCAGATTTTAAGAGTGTGTTTCTATTGTATTGTTTGGCCAACCTAGATTGATTCTGGAGGAAAAAGTTGTTACTGGGATTTTTTTTTAATTGACTGTTATGTGATTTTATAATACCCAGAAGTTTAGCTTGTACTTCTTTGCATTATAGCCCTGAGCATGCAATTTGTGCCAAATTATGTTATGGTTGCTAGTTGGGTAGGTGTGTACTAAAAGGAAAATAAATAATGAAAGAGCAGAGTATTGATTGAGGAGGTGGTCTTAGAAGTTATGTAGCACGACACGCGACACGTGACACTCCGACACGCGTCAATCCTAAAAAATATATGGATTTCAACACGTTGGACACGTTTTAATAATTTAACAAAAAAATGAAACTAAATTAATAATACCCATCAACATGTTATAAAGGTGGAAGCATTAATAATACCCATCAACATGTTATAAAAGTGGAAGCTTTAATGAAAAAAAAAACAGAAACTGGGATGAGAGAGAGATCAAATCAGATGAGAGAGAGATCAGAGAGAAGGAGACACGCGAGAGCGTAACAGGAATGACAACGATGGTGCTGAGATGATCTCTTATCTACTTAAGTGGAAAAAAGGCAATTTTTTTTTTGATATTATCATGTGGAAGCTTTATTAATATATTTTAATTTTTACAATGTTTTTTAAAAAATATAATATTTTTACGAAAATGCCATTTGAGCGCGTCGGGACGTGTCAGACAAAGACTGCGTGTCGGACACCATGTCGGAACGTGTCGGCGTGTCGGACACGACACTCCCTAATTTTTGGAGTGTCCGTGCTTCCTTGCTTAGAAGTGTTTAGAATCTGTTATTTGTAAACGGTCTTTGTACAATAAATTTTATGGAATTTCTTTGTTCCTTACCAAAACTTTAACTGAATTGTTTGTGCAGGCTTCAAAGATTCTGGCAAACTTGATTGTGATGGGTGGGGGAATCTTGGCAAGAGCAGTTGTCCAGGCATATCGTCAAGCGCTTGCTAGTAAGCTTTCCAGATTTATGTCTGTGGATAGATTTACGATTTATGTGACAAAATGTAATTGTTTTAGTGATTTCTATTAATTTCTGTGATTTCTAGACGTTTGGTTTAACTATTGTTTGTTTCCTTTATATTCCTTGGCCATATGCCAATGTTGCTTAAATTATTTTCCAGCACCAAATCATTTATATTCAGTTGTCTAAGGGAAATGGAGAAACGAGGAAATATATGTATTCTTTGTTGTTTGACTTCTTTGGTGTCTAAAATAATTAAGTTAACAATACGAGAAAGTACAATATTGTACACAGAGGATGTAAATTGTCCTCTGCACATGATAAATTGAAGCTAGACATAATATCCTTAATTATCAACACCCCTCCTCAATTTGGAGCATAGATGTTAATCATACCCAACTTGTTACAAAGATACTCCATCATATTCCAAACACTATCATGGAATTGCAAGCAGTGAAACTGTAAAAGGAAGAAAAGTGTGATTAAAGAGTTAGAGTGGAAGGTGATGGCTTGGCTAGAGATCCTAGTTTCATTTAAGATATAGTTACTAGATTCTACAAGGAGCTTTGTTTATAGGTGATTTCTAATAGACTTTTCATTTGGAGTTCGGATTGTAAGAGACATCGCTTGATTATTTAGAAGTTTGTTGCAAGTCCAAAAAAGATGGGGTGTTGGGTCATGGTAACTTGTTGAAGAGCATTGCTCTATTGGGATAAATGATCATGGAGATTTCCTTTTAAAACACATTCCCTATGGCACAAGGTAATTAACAGTATTTATGATGCTCACCAGAATTGTTGGATGAAAAAACAACCATTAATGGTACTCATGCAGTCATTCAAGTCCCTGGAAATTCATCTCTTAGTTATATCCTTTTTCTATTTGCTTACTACATTATAGAGGTATGGTCTTCTTGTACATTTTGGGAGAACCATTACATTGATTTGGTCTTATCTGATTCTTCTCTACCTTTTTATGAACTTTCCAATTTGCATCAGAACCTTGTTTTTTTATTTTATATTTTACACTCTACAGGGTTCAGATGCTTTATAAATTTCCATTTTAGGGCGTTTTTAAATAACATTCATTTTAATGAAACCTCAATAACAGAGGCTGCTGACCTAGTTATGTTACTGAGTAATTCTTTTGTTTTTCTGTTTGGCCAGTTAGAAGGATTGTGGCCTTTTAGTATAAAACCTTTCACGAGCCTTTACCTAAAAGCTTAAGCTTTTGAGAGTTGACCTGTTTTATGAGCCTTAACCTAAAATCTTAAGCTTTTAGGAGATTTGAGCATTTGATTGATCTGTTTCTTATATCTGCAAATTATATTTACATTCTCTAACTCATAATCAAACTAATATCTGCAAATTATATTTACATTCTCTAACTCATAATCAAACTACTTAAATTTATTAGATATCTAAGACTTTGTGTAAGATTAAGGCTCCTTCCTTGTTACTGAATTGATCATAAGACCAATTCCCTTTTTATGTAGGACTATTAAGTACACCCATAATTCTCATCTTCATGTTAGATTGAATAAAATGACAGATTCTCATTTGAAATATGTATAATAAGATTTGATAATTTCACACATGATAGTATACTTGACCTTTTGATTCTTTAAGGGGTTTACTTAAGGTTAAAACTTTTATTTGAATTGTGGTACTTAATAGAATTAATACAAGTGGTATTTTGGACTCAAGCCCTGCATGACTATTTCTCTTGATGTTTGTGTTTTGTGAAGTTCAGAGAGTATCAATCATCTCTTTTGTATTGTTAAGTTGCTTGGAAGCTTTGGAATCAGTATAGCATTTTTGTTGGAAGGAGTGTAAAGCCCTTTGGCATTGTGCTTTGTTGGTAGGGATTTGGTACTTGTGACTTGTGAATGGAACAAACAGAATATTCAACCAAACGTATCTTCTTTCTCATTTTTTATTAGACAGTTTAGGTTATAGCCCATTTATACGAATGTCCAAATTGGAGAGCGATAGGTTCAACCAAGTAACAAAAGGGAAAATAAGAAAGAAACACTACAAAAGCTGGAAATTCTGTATTAATATAATAAAGATCTTTACACTGGAATTGAAAATGACTGAAGAGAAATGCAGTAGAAGGAAATGATAAAAGAAAAGGAAACAAAATACCTGGAGTCTCTCTGGTCTCTCTCAAGGAATATCCAATTACTCAATACTAATCATCCCCCAAAACAATATCCGACCTACTCTAAGTAGGTAAAACAATGCCCAAAACAAATAACAGAGAAGATCCTCCCTGATTCTCCACTTTCTCTCACACAATCACATCAGCATGGGACAAGTAACCAATTTTAGCACTCTGAATTGGCTATGGTCCAGCATGACTCCTCCTTTGATAAACTTTCCGAGGAACTTCCTTTCTATCAGAGAGATCTTTTCCTTTCTTCTTCTTCTTCTTCTTCTTCTTCTTCTTCTTGGTTTTGCTTTATTTTTACCTCTAGGATGATTTCTTATTCTCCTCCTTTGCACTTC